>ML208382.1:0-30907 GCA_004369065.1 Pluteus cervinus
ATTCAGACCGAGTTCGCTTCGGCCACGGTTATTTCGATTGCCCATCGGCTAAATACGATTGGTATGTCTCATTGTCGTTACATGCTCTCCGACGTGCTGATCGTTTTGTCTTGCAGCTTACTGCGACCGCATCTTGGTCATGGATCAAGGCCAGGTTGCAGAATACGACACCGTTCTCAATCTTTTCGACAACGAAGGCTCTATCTTCCGGTCTCTGTGTAACGAGGCTAACCTTACCCGGGTTGATATCCTGCGCATCAGAGAGCAGCACCAACAACAGCTACAAGCTGGCCCTTCGTCGTCGTGAAGCGCTTTCCACTCTTTTCTACCACACTCTAGATCTGGTTTGGGCGGAGTGATGTATTATTCTCTTTTAATTTTCATTAAATTATCTACTGGCCAATAATTGGAGACCAGGAACGTTAACCCCCCTCGTTATACCTACTTTTACATATACTGCTCAATTAAACTTGATTTTTGTGCAAAATTTGCACCGCTACAACCACAAGTTGCCAGGCAATGACTTCAACTTCTACCTCGCTCCTACAGCACAAGAATGGAACCAACAACAAGCACCGGAACTACGGAGAAGCTGTTGGCGGGAACGACGTCGCTATTATGTTTCCATCCGTTCAGCTGAACAACCCTCTCAACTTCCTTCTCGGGTGTCGACTCCTAGATCAAGATCACTCCAACTCAAAGCCACAAAATGGGGTGGTGTCGTGAACTTTGCATGACAGGCTCATTGGGCTGGCACAAACACGGATGAGCCCGCAGCTACGGTTTTTCAACCAGAGGTGGAAGACAACTCTCTGGGTTGGCGTTCCAAAACTTGGATGTAGTCGAACAGAGGACTCGAGCTCTACAACACGTAGGCCCCATGCAAGAGGATGACCAGATCCTGCTTGGTGCTAGGGATTGTCGTTGCGGTAATACAGGTGGTCAAGTATTTCGCGCGTTGCAGGAAGAAGTCGACAGATGAAAGCGTTTGGATCCTACTGCCAGTGGAAACATCAACAAGGTCAAGATTGGGTCCGTAGGCCAGGTTGGAAGACGTGCGTACGCATATATATTATTTGTATCCGACATGGATGATTGACAAGCCATTGATATTAGACATGCTGCCGATGTTCTTGTCGTGGAGGGTGCCTACTGTTCGCTTGTGCCTTCGCATGGTTATCATCACAGTACCGCGAAGAAGTAAAAGGGTACCAAATCAACATATTAGGATGCTAGGGGTTCACAACTACGAAGTATACATATTTTACTTTACGATCTAGTCAAACCAATTCCGCATATCCTCCCACTCCAAAGATGGTATAATAATTTCAAGCAGCTCACCCAAACCGTCAGGTACCATACCTCGTATCTTATCTCTTAACTTCAATAAATCCCGGTTCTGTTCGATTTCTTCCTTCTTGAGTTTGGCCTCTGAGAACCATATGTGTATTTCTATACGTTTGAGGGTACCATTAGAAGAATTTTGAAACCTGGAGAGGGTATTGAAGAAGGTTGCCATGTAAGGAAACTCTTCCTGGTATATGACTTCGAAATCGGTGTCAAGACCGATGACGATTTCGTTCAAGGTTGGATGAGGGAGGGGAAGTGTAGTGAGAGCGTTGTCCACCCAGCCGAATGCATCTGCATCAAGGCCAGCTGCGCAAAGTCGACAGAACCCAAGTTTCGATACAGATTCCAACGGACTAATGTCCAAATACCAGTCGGGGTCACTTGGATCAACTGGATGCCAGTTTTAGTTGTCAGTCCTTGCGATACGACTCGTGAAATCAAGTGGTCAGGACGCACTATATGATCTAACCAGTAGCAATTTCTTCAAGACCTTGGACTGGATGAATCGATCCAGGGAGGGCGTATACTGGACCAGATTAAGACCCAGACTTTCAACCTTGGAAAGATCCACACCCATTTCGGGACCAATAAAATGAAGATCGAGGTCCTGGATGCGATTGAATTCCTCCCAGAGGCACACATAGTGCAGGATTAGCTGAGATATCCGCATGGGAGGAAGGAGACTGCTTGAACACCCATTTTCGAACAAATCACCCTCAGCGATGAGTTGGGGATCATCGAGGGGAACACTTCTGTCGATAAAGGGGATGAACAAGTTCAAAGTTTGGATGTTAGGTCCAAGAGCGCCGGGGAATAGATACGAAGGAAGGGTAACCCCGTTAAGCACGAGCTCTTCCAGCGTCGGTTTCCTAAAGATAGCGAGCAAAACATCACGAAACCGCTGCTCCATCTGACTCCAGATCAATACCACTGGTATCGAAGTCAACGAGAATGTTTGTATCGGCGCTGAGGCCAACAATTCAAGCAACTCCGCCACGATACAAGAATGATCTCGTATCCACCCTTTAAACGTCAAGAAATTAGCATCGTCCTCGATATCTTCCTCCAGTTCGAACGTTCCCGCTTGTGAGACGGTAATATTCCGAACGTAGTTGATCAAAGTGGGATTTGTGGTGAAAACGGAAAGAAGGTTGGCGCAAAATGCCGGCGTTTGAGTGGGGTTGTATTCTTTTTTGACGTCGTAAGAGAGGTCAACGAAACGGAAGAGAGCTTGTTGTCCTAGGACGAGGAACGTTCGTGATACCAGGCAAATGGATTTCTGAGATGATGTGTTCAGTTCGTCGATGATTCCTTCGAGGATTTCCTCGGGAAGATCGACGAGGCCGGTCATACTGTAGGATACGCCTCCTCAGTCGGCGTCGCTGGAAGTTATATGACTCGACTCAGATCGTTTCGTAAATCCAAAGGAATGGTATGACTCACCAGTAACTTGAAGTGAACCCCTGACAGAGACTAGCAAGGACTTTGGGCGCTCGGAGGCGACTGCGAAGTTAACGTTGTCAAGGAACTGAAGTACCTTTTAAAGCTCCGGACTCTTCCTCCATCATCTCCTTATGTGGGATACCGAATAATAGGAATGAACGAAATTATTGACATGCCATGACGCATCTCGAATGCTGTGTTGACATTGCATCCCGGTGAGAAAGGCCGCAAAAAATGCCCACCGCAGCCGCGGCTGAGGGCTTTCTTCGAACCCCATATTCTTATTTTTAAACAAGCTAAAATTATGTAGGAAGCCATCCTTATGCTAATATTATACATATCGGTATAAAAAGAGTCCCATGAACAATGTAAACAAGATGAGTGAACAGTGCAGGTGCCAAGTCAACGTCAAAACAATGTACAAGCAAATCGATGTCACCACCCAACCACCTAAGCACGTCTTCTATACTTCCCATCCCCTCTCTTCACACCCTCCTCAACTCTTTGCATCTTCTGCTTATGCATCTCCATCGCCTCCTCATTAATCTTCTGCGCTTCTTGGGTATCCGGGAATCCAATATTCCAATACCCAGGAGGAGTCTTCGTTCGTTCCCAATGATGTCTATGTCTCGAAACCGATTGTTTGTGTTTTGCGATCTCTTTCTGTCGCGACGATGACGACGATGATGGACCAGCACCAGCATCGGAATCGGTGCCACGGAGTGGGTGTCTGGAACATGGTTTGACGGGGGTTGGGGGAGGAGATGAACCCCAGGCAGGTGTTCGCAGCCGAGTGGGCATGGGACCCACCGCTTCGTAGTACTGAATGAGAACAGGTTGCATAAGGACACAGAAAGTACAAGCCAAGAAGGACAAACGGTCGCACCTCACGACAATCCTCACAATCTCCTGCCTGCATCTGCTTTCTTTCATCTCTCCCGCGAACGACTTCTTCAAACTGGTGGTTCACACCTTTATTCCGTTGAGGATCGATTTCGTACATGGCATTGAGGGTCTTCGGGCCTCTAGAGATTGAAAAGTCAACGGGTACCAAAGATCAAACCCAAAAGGTTTAACCTACGATTCAGCCTCCTTGGCATATCTTCCTCGTCCTTTATACGCAGAATAATCACCTGGTCGTTTTTGCGTCTTCGGTTGCTTGATCTGAGGTGTCCAATTCGATGGCTTCTCTTCAAGCTTCATGTCCACGACTTTGTCCTTTCCTTTGCTCTTCGAGGAGCGAGGAGGTTTCGACTCGCTCGGCGTGTACGCGGGGGTGCCACCAAATCCTGAGGATAAGTCCATGTCATCGCTCATTCGACGCAACTTATGTGGTCGATGGGTGTCTGGATCCTTAGTCGGTGAAGGGTCACTCAGCCGTCTGGACGACGATCCTGCTTTAGGTGAGTCAGGCACAGGTGTTAGACTTGGGTGAGGCCGCGGTGTTAGCGTATGGCGGAGCCGAGATTTCATAGGTGTCGTTGTAGAAGAACCAGCGGAAGTGCCAGCCAATGATAGTGATACTACATAGATGAGCACAAAGAATAAGTAGCAATGAAAAAAGGATCTACCTGGTGCGTTTGCAGCCAAAGCATGTTTTGCTTTCGCCTTGAAAACGGAACTTGGGAGGTCGGGTATTTTGAACATTGGCGGGGAAGAAGGGAAAAAGTTCGTGGCTATGGACGGGTGTTGCGTTGGCTCGAGACGGCGTGGTATGAAAGGAGAAGACTTACCTTGAGTATCTTCTTCGGTGTCAGATGAGTTCAGTTGTGAACGAGGACGCTTGGCAAGGTTCGTCGTATCTCCAATCGTGGGACTGGACCTATAAGACATAAAAACAGGTACTATCTGACAGGATGGCAGACTTACTCTCGTTCTTTCTTGATGAAGGTTTGACTGGCTATGAGGCCTGGCTCTGCAGCGGGCACCACCGGCTCAAGAATCATAGGAGAGGTAGAAGGTGCTCGCGCAGTTGCTTTAGAAGACGACTCGGCGGAAGACCCACGCCCTCCATCACTTTTCGCCACCGCGGTGGCCGTAGTTGCAACAGAAATGGGCTTCTCTGGTGAAGGGAATAGATTGAGAGCAGGAAGGCGAGGAAGAGGGGAAGCGGTGGAAGCTTTCTTCCCCCCAGCTTTGGGCGTCTTGGTAGGGGTCTGAGTTGGGGTCAAATTCTCTTTGTCTGCGTCTGAGTCTGGGACAGAGCTCAATGGAGAAGATGGGGGAAGGTTTGGAACAGGAGCTAGAGGTGGTATATAGGTAAAAAATGATATGCTAAAAGAACGAGAGTGACCTTACCAGGGATTTCGTCTTCGATATCATTAAGGCCAAGATCCGGCTCAAGTTCAAGCAATTTCTGCTTCCTTTTCCGAACCCGTTCGTACTCTTTCTTCTTCTTCTCGTCGCCTGCGAGACCCTTTTCCTTGGCTTCACCCTCTTCTTTAAAGAGCCAATCACGGAAGTCTCTCCATTTCCGAAAGTCCTGCTTATAACGAGCAGATGCACGTTCTTTGACCTGAAGCAGGGCATCATAACGTGCCTGAAGTTGAGCCAGCTGCTTCTCTGGGTCATTCTGAGTCTCTATAAGTGGACTAGATCGTGTCAGTAGACAAATTCAAAGAGATAAACGCGTCATTTACCTCTCTTCGGCGGCAGCGACGCGAAGCTTCAACGCGTCGCGTTCATCTTCTACTAACCTCAGTGCCTCCTTCAACCTCTCATTCTCCGACTTCTCCCTCAAAAGTTCCGCCTGAAGACTATCCACCTTCTCCATACATTCCTTATAGGGAATTTCCATATCCGAATTATCAATCATAACCTGAGCTTCAGAGATATCATTGAACCCGAGTGAAGTTGCCAGTCGATTTCCTCGTGCGTTGGTATCACTCAACTGCTTGAGCGTATCCTCGTTGGACCTTCGGAGTTTCTCTAGTTTCTTTTCCATCTTCGCCAGTTCCTGCTGGTGCTGCTCGTTTTGCCTATCGCGTGCCTGAGCCTGGGCCACTGTCGCCATGCTGCCTCTTCTACTAAAGAATGAACTTCCAGAGTAGCTTTAAAGAAGGAAGACGAAGAGGACAGCTATGGCTGTAGGGCTCTGGTGGTTTCTGACAAAGTGGGTGTGAGGGAGAGCAGGTGAGAGCGCGCGCGCCGCCCGCCGTCCGTAGTCTCTTGGACCACGTGCTGATATTTGGCGAGCGCGTCTGCAGTAAACAAATGACTCAATCGAAAGCGCGTCCAACGCGCTTTTTTTTACTCATTTCTAGTCAAGCCCATCAAGAACCGCCTTCAAATGCTTCCGGATGTCAGAACGCCAAACGGGCTGTTCTAGAGACAATCATTTGAACTAAGGATCGTGTCACTGCAATAGCTTAGCCTAATTAGTTGATCGCTGTCATGTTACCATGTCGTTTGGAATGCGTACTACATCCAAGCCCAAAGGCTTGGATGGGAGGAGCGCGCTCCTATCTAAATGATCCGTCCAGGCGTTTCTGTACTTGGCAATTCGTTCGCGTTGGCGTCATTGACGACGCCATGGCAATCATAAATGACCAGTCTATGACCGCGTCGCTCGTTGTCAACTTTCGGTTGAGAGAATCGCCGAAGGCTTCGAGACAAATTCGAAGGATGGGGGTCTTAAGACGGATTCTGAGGTCCAAAACCTTCGAACGAATGTTACAGCTTCAGTCCATAATTTTCATAAACAATCATACGAGAAAATACGTGCTCGTATTGTACGTTCATTAACGAATAAAGCGTAGTCAACGCGGTATCCGTTGGGTATATCTTCGAGGCCATCACTTCGGCAGTCGCGCATTCAAGACGAATCGCATCGAATTTGGCTGAGACAGGTGCCTGGGTATTGTCCCCGCGACTATTTGTGATGCGTCAGAGGGGGCTCTCCATTGATACAGCAAGGACTTACACCACGTTGTAGACAACATACCAGACCAGACCCACAGGCATCAGCGGAATGACACCGACCTTGATTATGATGCCTATCCGGATCAGGGCCGTCTGAAGGGAAAGGAACTTCCAAAGCAACAACCCCAAGGGCGTAGGCAAGGAACACGAGACATCCCAAACGCATGTCTAGATTTATCTGAACACTCAGAAAACACAAAGAGAATGGAAGTCAACTCGAAGGACTTACTGTGTGAAGGTGATACGGTGTGGGTTGCTGGGAGTCGGAATTCGAATTCAGCGACGCCTTTAATATGGCGCGGCGGGAAAACCCGTGTCAAGTTGTCAACGACCAAGTCTCTCGAGATCCTCCTAGCGATGGCACTGCCAAGAGAGATATAGTAAGTACCGAAAGCGATGACGACCGGATTGACGACCAAGGGATCTGGATCAACGAAATGGGTTCACCCAGGTCTGGATCATCACGCCATGTACTTGTCGAGATCTTGCAGCCCCAATTTTCCATAACCAATTTCGAGACGTCCCCTGGTTCTGCGCCAGGTCAGAATGAACTCCCAAGAATGGCAAAGCCGATACCCACTACTATGAGACGAAAAAGACGAACTTCGTACTCTCCGAGCTCAGAGGCTGGCATCTCATTCTATATAAAAGCTCTACGACTTCGGTGTAAAACTCAGCACTCCTCTTCCGCTCTATAACTCACAAGCAAAGTAACTTCTCCAACCAATACTTTCCTAACTTCATCTACACATCATGGTTCACCTACTCAACCGCACTCCTCTCGCTGCCATCGAATTCAACGATGACAACGGGAAGCACCTCCGTGTTTTCTGTCAGAGCCCTCAGGGCGACATCATCGAGGTTCTCTACGACCAGAAAGGTGGCTGGAAGGGCCCCAGCAAGTACGTCGTCGGTCGCGGCAAGCTCAACACTGGTATTGCAGCCATCTCCTCCCCCGATGGCAAGCACGTAAGTCGATTTCGTCCCTCCCTTCCGACGAGCGAATATTAATTACGAAATGATAGATTCGCGTCTACTTCTTAGACGAGCATTATCGTATTGTCGAGGTCGGTATTCGCACTGGTAGTGTTATGAGACCGACGTGCTAACCGCGTTTCTTGATAGCGCGTCTACAAGGGCCACAGCGGTGGTCTTCTTGGTGGTGTCTCTGATAGCAACCCCTGGACTGATGGTCCTTTGACGGGAAAATTCCATGCCGCTCCTTACTCGAGGTTGGGTGCGATCTGCTTGGACAAAGGAGAACAACTCCGAGTCTTCTTCCAAGACAAGTCCAACAAGTTGAAGGAGCTCATCTACAAAGAAGTCAGCTATTCATCCTCGACACCAAATACAATCTACTAACCCGAATCGCTTGTAACCTAGAACCAGGGATGGAAGGAAAGCACCAGCAAGTTGCCTACTGCCTTGGCTGGTACCAGCATTGCGGCAGCTCATAACCCCGACCACGAGTATCGTGGTCAAATGTGGCTCTACTTCCAATCCCCTGAGTTGAAGCTTCAAGAGATTTCGTAAGCTCTTTCTTTGTAGGTTTCGAGTGCTCTTACCCATGCCGAACTCCAGGAACAACGGAAAGGACGACAACTGGAAGGAAGGTTAGTATCCCCCTTATCACTCCCATGCCGCGACGCATTACTTACCTCACGATGCATAGGCTCCTTCAAGAGCAACAAAGTCTACCCTCCCACATGCGGTATCGCTGTTATCATGGGTTGCAACCCCATCAAGATCGCCGTTGTTGCTGTCGATGAGAACAACATGTTGGTCGAAACTCGATTCGACAATGGCTGGAAGTCCACCATCGACATCCGCGAATCCACGATTACCGACTCTGACGTTGCTTTGATCTCCCTCGAGAATTCTAAAGGAAGCCATGTGCAATCTGCCACCTCCGCCGAGAAGATCGATCTTCGTCTGTTCTTCCAACCGGCTGGATCTAACATTGGAGAGATGGTTAGCGAGGATGGGAGTCACTGGAAGCTCACTCACGAGAATGTCTTCTAGAGTATAAAACTAGCTAGTATGACTACGTTGGCAAAGGATCATCGATCATCGGTCATAGGATATATTTGACTTTGGAATATTTGGATAGGATATCGATATGGTGGTTGTTGAGCAATGTGATCAAACATTGTCCGGATAACTTGATTCTAGTTTGTTCGAAGACTTGTACGAGGATAGGCTGAGGTTTCAACTCCGAGAATCCAGGAACAAGATTGCATACAGCGGCTCAATTCCGTCCAATCGGAATTTAATCGGCACCTTAAGCTTCTAAGCTTTTGAACAACCGTCACTGATTTAAGAGGATCGTCGTCATTAAACTTGAAGCAAGTCATCCCGGGTCATTACGAAGTGGTCTACAACAGTGGGCTCAAAGAGACTGCCTTCGGGCAGGTATACTAGAACTATGTACCAGGCACGTAATTCATGCCTCCCCAAAGTTGTACTGTAAGTATTAGACCATGTCTATCGTGACGAAATCGTATAATATTCCAGCTAACGAGCGCCTGATTACTATGTACACTATAACAATAAAAAGGAAAGTACCACCCGCCTCACCACGACCGAAATGCTATCGTAGATGGACGAGCCCTAAATGACAGTCCAGCCCACGATGGTGGGATAGTAGAAATACAAATAGGTAAAGGATCGGAAGGATGGTGATGGTTATGGCACGGTTGAAGGTGGCAACTTTATCGTCGGATGCACAACTTTGTCCTCAGCCTCTCTAGAGTTCATCGATTCGTGGTTTGGAGTGTCCAGCTCTGTCGTGCTAGTGAAGACGAACCGATCTCCGACAGTGAAGAGAGTGGTCTTCTCCTGATGCGCTTCGGTGTTATTGAGGTGGTGGAGACGAATTGTGATGAGACTAAAAGCGATACCTATGGCGGCGAATTTAGTCGTGAAAATATACACACATCTAGAGGAAAGCATACCAAGAGTTGGAGGGCATATGCTAATCAGGATCTGCTTATTTTGGGAATTCATGGCCTCCAGGATCTCAGTGGCGCCGAGCACCACGATATACAACAGCGTACTCTCCATGATGACCATGCCGACAGCCCGTAGACTGAGGCGAGATCTACTCTCTTGGATACCAGAAGTCCTGGACTCGTTATGTTGTCGGAGAAGGCGGTAGACGGTCAGGCCGGGTGTCCCGATGTGCTGAACGAGGGTGAGAGGCAGTAAGGCGTTTTCAACGGGCATATAGAGGAGGGGGAGGCCAGGTATAGACCATATATAATTGCAGAACAAGCTGACTCCTGTTGTACTAATTCATGAGGAATTGAAGAGAACGAACGCAAGAAAGGACAAACCGAATGTAGCGCACCACAGTATGATGGAAGGTGTCACGATTAGCCAGTTCGAGCCGTAGATCAAGAAACATCTGTAAATCTTCGGGCACATCAGTTGCGCTGACAGTGATCAGAAGATGATCACATACTAAGAGGGCCTGGCTGATCCAACTCATGACGGAGTGCGAGGTGTAATACACTATATGCTCCCACCGCCTCTGGAACCAATAGATCGCTCTCACTTCAGGAGAAAGGTAGATGAATGCCCGTATAACCCGGTAAAGGCCCACACCTGAAAACAAGGTTCAGGAATTGAATTGCGACAGAACAGATAAGGGGGGGATACAAGACTCACCGACGTGAAAAGCAGACATGAGATACAGCACGGTAGTCACTTGGGTGAACACCTACTCCAATTAGTCGACGGAGAAGAACATAGTTTGGTAACACTCACCCGCGCCGGTGATTGACGTCGTTGTGGACGATTACTGGGGATCATGAATGTATAGGCGAACAAGGCGGTGTAAATTCCTAGAAGGGAGTGAGCTTCAACGGAGTGGTATCAAAACGAATTGTCAGTACCAAACACCAGAGCCTAGCGGACATCGTCATGTGAGGCCACAGCAAAAGGCAAATACACACTCACCTCCGCCCATGCAGCTACCAGATTGGGGTCGAAAACCGGTGCGGGTGTATCCATCGTCAACCGAGCAACGAGGGAAGTCAACCAAGGTGTCGATGCTGACGACTAGGAGATTGCTGCTCAAGGAGAAAGAAAACACCTGACCCAACACCAAAATAGTCAAGGTGCGCACACGTCAGAAACAAGACGAGGGGGAAAAGCTACGACATACCTGCGGAATGAGAGAGGTGATCGACCAAGGATGGGGGCAAGGTGGACTTGCCAGGGTGAAAACACGACGGCTCATATACAATTCCTTGTCTGAATGCCTATTCACCGGCCAGGAAGGTGCCTAATGAAATTTGATGGACCTTACAGCAGTCTGTACGCAAGAATAACCTTCAAGGCTCCTTGAAGAGTTTATCAATATCACGGTCCAAGGGCCAGACTACTGTTTTGCTTTGCTTTCCTAGACTCTGGTGAGTCTTCCCTCACCGTCGATACGACCATTAACTCCGCATGAAATATTCTGGAGCTATTGTGGTGGAAAAGTCAAATTTAAGGAGCAAGGCCAGGAGCGGAACCAGAGGTGCGTTCCTTAACCTGATCTATCCTGGCCAATCAGGAATCCCAGATGCTTCGGTAACTCCTGATCTCGAGGATCAACGCACCTGGCATGCTCCAGGAATCATTGATCATTGCAGTGATGAGCATCCAAGGCAGGGCTGACAGTCTCTATGGCGGGTCTCGCGAGAGTTTGCATCCAGTATTCTGCCACACGTCCTTCTTACCCAGATGCTTTCTGCCTGCGGCGCTGACTATGTTCAAGAAAACCAATCAGAGTAGGACCCGGAAGCTCCTTATATTTATTGGAAAAATCTTGAATGTTGGCCTCAAATCCGCAACACTTTGGCCCTCAAATCCACAAGTTCGGACAGAGGTTGCCCAAAATGGCGTATTTTTTTTCCGCCCTGCAGGACTTTGTTGCCGTTTTTGGTGGACGTCCTTGGCACCTGGATTGAAATATTGAAGGATGGAGCTGGCCAGAGGTGAGATGCTATTTTTTTCGTTTTGAGAAGATGAGGAGAAAATAACGGACACAATTTGATAGCGTCCCATATGGCCCTCGAACCCGCAAGTTTTGGACACTCAAAGCTCATTTTTCGTCAAACTTAAATCCGCAAAATCGCGGACAACAAACGGCGGGGGCCTCCCAGGTCTTATCGGAGTTGTGCCTCGATGTCAATACTGGTCATTCGTGCGCCACCCTTCCAGTCGTTGGTAAGTTTCGATTCAACTTGCTGGAAGAAGTTGGTGGGTAGCAGACCCTACCTGCCCTTAAGTGCACCACCAACCAACGACGAAATTGAGAGGGGCTTATCTATGTCCATTACTACAAGAAGCCAAGTTCCCGATGGAAGGATGCAATTAATCTCGGGTGTAGCGGGTCGATCCCCAACAAGCAGCGCCCTGATGATCAAGTTGGTGAGTGGACAAATGTTCATGACACCATCTGCCCAGGCCATCAACGAAGCATCGATAGACGGTCTTGTTTCCCCGACGGTTCTCTTCTCTCTTCGCCGAGTTGAGTACTGGAGGAGAACTTCTGGTGCGGGGTCGTTGAGACGACTTTGCAAGATAGTTTGTCTTCTAAAATATGCCTCTGTCCAAGGAAATGACGACCCGGGCAAGGTTTTTTTAAAATAAAATAAAAATAACTTGACCGCTGGGAGGTTCCTAGGTCACCGTCGGAGGCGACAAACCCACATCTCCACATCGATCAAGGACGACTGTCAACAGCAAATAGCAAAAAAAGATCCACCTAGGCCTTGCCGTTCCTGCCCATCTCCCGGGCCTGTTCTGAGATGCCCAGATCCTATTCCGATTCCTCATACGACAACCTTCATACTTACCACGCCTGAGCGAACTCGAGCCAAGGCAGTCTTACATTCTCTGTCGAGGAAGCCTGATCTCACCCAGCCCCATTCCATTCTGCTTCCCAGATCTGGATCTGCGCGTTTCCGCGAAGGCAGGGGACTGGATTACCGGGTAGGTAATATGGTTCGTGGCATAGCAGACGAGTGCGTGGCTAGGAAGTCGAGGTGGGCGTGAAGATTCGCGTAGAAAACTCTAGATGCCAATAATATGTAGATTGACGAGAGCTGAGAGGGCAGGAATTGGCACATAGTTTGACATCGTGAGGAGGATTGCTTTGGGATATGTATTGATGCGCCTGCTGGTGTGTGCAAAATTAGAAGAGGTGTCGCACCCGCAACCTCTGCGATTGAGAACCTTTACAAAAAAAAACCCGGTTAGACGCGTACCTGGACGGTTTAAATGGGAAGACGCAACCTATCAGGTCTCGAGAAACCCGTAGATCACCTGGACCATGCCAGATTTCCCAACAGATATCCTCTTCTGTCTTCGTCTCAAAGGATACATCCCACCTCAGGCCTGAGCCTTTCTCGCCAGAGTTATCCACGATCTCCGCCAACATCTTGTACTTCATGCGTCCTTCCAACGAAGAAGGGGTCACTATAAACGTATTGCCGCATTCCATGGCACAATACGATCGGGACCTATCTTTGGAGCTTTGGAGACGTAGTCCCCTAAATCTGGGAATTTCCTGGATGAACATCAACCACCAGAGTGATGTTCTGATGTCCTTTTCTGAATATTCTGCGGGTCTTAAGAGATAGTTATCTCTTCAAAGTTTAAGGCAAGAGCGACGGCTCATACATACTGGATAATTGCCCGGTGGTAGCTGAGACCGAAGCCAGGATTGTTCGGGTAGCGGAGGCACAACAAGAACTTCTCCACATCCTTCTCCTCATGCGGAGAAAGCATCACTAGATCCCAAGAAGCCGCGAAATCCTCCCAAGGTACGCCCAGTGCCTGAAGAATATCTGGTTTCATGTCGGATTTACTTTTTTCTGTTCCCCCCATTATGTCGAAGGAATCCACTATGTCTTCAACAGACTGTTCCATATAGAAAAGATAAAACCAAAGTTCGTGCGGTGCATAGGTATTCCCGTTGTGGACTTAGCAGTTGGGAAGTTTGGAGAAACAGCAA
The DNA here is from genome assembly GCA_004369065.1 of Pluteus cervinus. Lineage (NCBI taxonomy): Eukaryota > Fungi > Basidiomycota > Agaricomycetes > Agaricales > Pluteaceae > Pluteus > Pluteus cervinus. The sequence continues at coordinate 13,724 of ML208382.1, forward strand.
ACGAGGAAATGGGCCGTGCATCTCCGATCCCGTTGAATGGGTTGTGTCCTGTTAGCTGGATGGACGGATGTCACCCAGCGCCAGCAGCTTGAGGGCCTACATGGAAGAGAAAGTTCAGTTGGACGCTCATTGAAGAAATCGCGCCCAGTGCCTGTGGCCAGGCGTGTGAATTCTCGCACGGTGATGGTACACTCCTAAACGCATTACGTCACATCGGTAACAAGAACTTCGAAGTGGCAAAGACAAGCTGAACAAAACGGCTTGCACCCCAGTGCTTATAATGTGTCCCAGCGGTAGACTGACTATATGCACCGTATAGGGTCTATCACGATCGAAAGGAATGTATCATCCATGGCTGTCGTAGACGGACAAGCCCAAATGGCAGACAAATCCCAAAACAAATCCAATATATATACTGTACAAAACGGTAAAAAGATCGGATGGGTCCTCATGATCATGATTCTAGCTCTGTAGGTGAAAATACAATTGGTGATTTCGGCTCCTGCAAGGCCCCACTCAACTCGGACCTTGACTCGGATATTCTTAATTCGGGGGTTGGGGTATCTTCCGCATCAGTAGTACTTTGAACAAGCCGATTCTCAATGGTGAAGATAATCGACTTTTCTCGGGTTTCACCCAAGCTGAGGTTGTGAAGGCGAATCGTGATGAGACTAAAGCAGACACCTATTAAAGCGCGCATTGAACATTTGCTTAAAATCTTTTGTGGAGGGGGGAAACGTACCAAGTGTGGGAGGGGACATATAGGTTGGGATCTGCCTGTTTTCGGACCCCATAATTTGCAAGATGACAGTGGTGATGAGAAGCACTACGTATATCATCGTACTTTCTAGTATGACCATGCTGACGGTCCGGAGGTTGATGCGAGAGTTACTGTCTTGTAGGCCAGAAACCCTGGATTCGTGGTGCTGTCGGAGGAGCCGGAAGACGGTAAGGACAGGTGTCATGACGTGCTGTGCGAGGGTGAGGGGTATCAAGGAATTTAAAAGGTTGGAATAGTTGGAGGCGATGTTTGGTACATTCCACAAATAATTGCAGAATAAGCTGACCCCTAATGAGATAATTTATAAGACAGTTGATGAAGACGAATGAAAAGAATGACGCACCGACAGTAAAGAGCCAGAGTATAATGGAGGGTGTCACTATCAGCCAGTTCGAGCCGTAAATCAAGAAACATCGGTAAATCTTTGGGTAAATTAGCCGTGCTGACGGTAGGTCAGAGGTGATCACATACCAGGAGTGCCTGGCCGATCCAACTCATGATGGAATGAACAGCAAAGTAGGTTATATGTTCCCAACGCTTTTCGTACCAATATCCCATTCTCACATCGGCCGGAGTATAGACGAATCCTTGTAATACCCGGTAGAGGCTCACAGCTGGTCCAAAAGTTCGGAAGAGCAACAAAAGGGGGAGAACACGAGAACTCACAGACATGGAAAGCGGCAAGGACATACAGCACGACCGTCGTTTGTTGAAATACCTAGTCAAGAACCATTTTAGATAGCGGAGAGGAACGAATTGACAACACTCACGTTTGCCGCTGGGGATCTTCTTCGTAATGAATTGCGACGGGAGATTAACCATGTTCGGAAGAATAGCCATGTGTACATTCCTAGATGAGAGTTCGTTCAGCTTCAGTGGTGCAATGTCAAGACAAATCGTTGCTACCAAATATCAGGCTCTATTAAACATCGTCATTTAGGTCCATAGCACCAGATACATACACACCACCACTCACCTCCATCAACGTAGCCACCAGATTTGGATCGAATATGGGTGGGGGTGTATCCATCGTGAATTGAGCAACAAGGGAAAGCTAACAAGCGTGTCGAATGGGAGTATTGGGGACCGCTGCCCAAAGAACCGGCACCAAGGTGGGCAAGATGCCGTGGCAAGAAAGTTATAGACGCAAAAAGAGCGGCGACATAACCAGGGAACGAAAGAGGTTGTCCTCGAGCAGAGGATCAAAGCGAAGGCGGGCAAGAAGATAAAGCAACAGGCCTGCTTCTATTGGGCGACTAAGTACACATGCTGTCGTTTGATGAATCTTGTGCAAATGTTCAACCGGGCTAATATATCAATATATCATGCTCCAAGAGGTTAAAATACTGTCGTCCAGTGATGGCTGGTGATGGTAGCTTTCAATTGGCTTTTAAACTTTTGTGTCCTAACCACAGCACCGATATGCCCGTTGCAAATGACCACCCAGGCAAATCCTGTGTAGAAAAGTTGAATTTGATGCCAGCAGGGGATAAGAGTGGGGTGCTGTCCCTGCTACGATAGCCCAGTCAAGCGCATGCAGGTGGTCTCGGGACCCAGGTGTGGAACAGACCTGATCTGTGATCACGTTGCGTTGCCAGATGGACGCTCTCACGAGCCAAACAATTTAGTCAACATGCATGACGGGAAAATCGACCATTCAATCCCTTCATACCGCAACTCTCGTAACATGCGCGAGCGTACCTGAACCAAGGTAACTTCGCAGTCTTTGCAAAGTACCCCGGCCTTCTTCCACTCTACTTCCCAGCATTCCATCTCCGTATCCCCACGAGGACAGGAAATTAGATTGCCAGGGAGGTGATGAGGTTCCTGGCATCGTAAGGCGATGCGGGTTAGGAAGTCGTTGCGAGGAAGGGGTGCCATGTAAAGAATTTTGCATGTTGAAAGTAGCTGTTGACCAAAGTTGGGAAAGATATACATTGGCAAATTGTTTGGTATTTGTAGTTAGCGATGCACCCGATCGCATGAAGATGTTCTCGGATACACGTAGAATTGAGAGGCGCCTTTGAAGCCACTTCGATTGGGAACCTTGAAACGGAAGACCCGCGACCATCAATAAGTCTTTGGGACTCGGGACTGGAACCCAAAGAGACATACCTATCAGGTCTCGAGAAACACCATAATTTTCCTTTTCCCAGCTTGATATCCCAACAGACTTGCTCCTCCGTCCTCTTCTTGTTAAACAGAATCTTCTTCCATGCTAATTCCATACCGCCACATTCCACAATATACGGTATCGTAACGATGAGATATGACGAGTGCGTCATGATGAACGTGTTTCCTAGCCTAGCTAGGGCGCATTAAGACTGAGATCCATCTGAAGTCGAATCCGCTCCCGGACGGACATCGAATACAAGCGCGATATTCTTTTCTGAGGACATAGTAGCCAAATGAATTATCCATGAAATTAACACCGATTCGATCAGAGATATGACCACTGATACGCACTGGGTAGTTGAGCATCCGAAAATGGTCTCGGGTTGTGTCTACACAGCAGGACCTTCGTTCCATCCATTTCTTCATACGGAGAGAGTAAAACCAAGTCCCTCGTAGCATTCACACCATCACGAGATAGCATCATGCCTTCAACCACCATCGGTTTTAAGTCTAGTATCGTCAGCTGGTCCTCATTTGTCCTCGGGGCAACTTCGAACATCGTCAAGGAACTGTTGAACGCAGAGAAGGCAACCAAGTAGTTCGGCTGTGTTAAAAGTCATTAAGATTGGTAGAGAATGCGACGTACGTCCTCGGTTTCTTTGAAAGGAGTGTTTCCAGTTATCCAGTTGAGACAACATGAGCAAGTGTAACAAACATGATGACCGTGCCAACACTGAGCAAAAAAAAACAGAAGTCATGGTGGAGTGGAGGAAAAAGAACTGGTTGGTTCAGGGACACATGGTTCCTTCCGAATCACCCCATGACTGCCGTGGAGCTGGCGAATAGAAACGACGGTCGAACTCGCACTAGACGGGAACTACTTCGCGATAAAAGCTAGGCAAGTACTTTTGCCAAACACAAGCAAATTTGGCGTCTCGTTTTCGCACACCATCTCGGCGCTTGCAATAGTTGCAGTTCACGGTTTTGGAATACGCTCTCGTACGGTACGACTTGTCATAAGTAAAGCTTTTGACCTGACTGATTCATTATATAGGTGACCGCCGACATCCGTCGACAAACCTTTCGAGGGCCCACAACTTTGCTTTGATGCACCAGGACGCCAACAGCTTTCGAACTTGAAGCAATGTGCATTGCTATCACCTCCGTACCACCAGAGGTCTGGGACCACATAATTGGCATGCTGACCTTTCAGGAGCTAACACAACTGACGCTCGCTCACCGGGTGTTTCTTGCATACGTCCGACCTATAATCTGGCAACAGCTGTCGTTGTGCACTTTGGACCCTCGACCTAATGCGAGAGCGCGGGCCATCATCCGGTATGTTATCTATTGTAGATTGAATAAATCTCGGGTCTATTAACGTATATTTCTTATCCAGAGAACCTAAACTGGCTCTGCACGTCAGGCACTTGCGTCTCAGACCTGGATTTTCAATCAATTATCGACGAACGCCAACAAACCTTTGGGTTTGTAAACCCTCAATCCGAACATGGATTGACGTATTTGAAGGAATAAAATGGAAAAGCCCAGTGAAATCTTGGAGTGACTTCTTCCGTTCGCGCCAGAGCATCGCGACTGCCCTGCAAATCGCCCCGCTCCTGACAAACATCAGCAGGGTCACCATAACTGCTTCATTTTCCAATGACTACCAGCCAAACCAGAACCCATATTACGAGCTATGGACGGGACTTAAAGCAAGCCGAATTCGATGTCTAGAGGTCCGCTTTGGCTCCCACAATTCTCTTAGGGTATTTTCAAGTGTCCTTCGAACATCTTCCATCGGTTTGGAGCAACTCGAGGCTTTGTCCCTTCAACTGACTCTGTGGGGGTCGTCTGCACCGCAGGAGTTCCAGAAGAATATACAAATCCTGGCTGACGTCGGCAGAGGTTCTTTGCGTTCCCTGCTTGTAAACCTAAACACGCCCCACCCTATCCAGTCGGCACTGATTAACGGCCTGGGTTTCTTTCCGAACCTGATCCATTTCAGTGGCACATTCTATAGTGACTTCCCACACGCATGTGTTACCGAATTCCTCCTCAAACACCGTCCAACTTTGGTTTGCCTCTCGTTGGATGGCAATCAAATCCACCGCATGCTGCCCATAATCCTTTGCGATTCCAAGCATACTTCCGTCAATTCCGCGCCGTTAAGGCTCACCTGCATCAGACTTTGGAGCAGTGACCGTGGAATGACAGAGCGAATTCGGTCCAGTAACCAGCTGACGATGTCGGCGCATGCTGACACCCTGACGACACTCTCGATAGGCACGCGGTTGAATCCTCGCCTGGTATACCATGGATTCACATACAACGAGGTCGAAGAAATAATCCTGAGCCTTCACAAACCAGGGCGCGGTGTTCTTCTTCGTCGATTGAAGCTGCCACTGGAGTACCTAAGTCCTGAGATAATCAACTTAATGTCAAGTTATCTCAACAACCTCGACACTTTGGGTATAGCATATTATCGGCTGGTCTCTCAGGAGGACAAGACAGCAGGAGCGAGGGTCAGTTTCCTTGTGCTTTATCCGGATCGACATTTAATCACCTATCTCAGGTTCTGAAAACTGCTGATATCGACAAACTGAAGTGCTCAACTTGGAGCTTGCGACGTGTTGAGATTAACAAGGTGGTGCGTCGGCTCAGTGATATCAAGTTCGTCCGGGATCTCGCATCGCTGCGCTTCTTGTCTTCCTGTATCCCTAATCTGCAAGTCGGTCCCATTGATTGGACCGATGTTCATACCGATCTGGACAGGTTTTGAATATGTTTTCCGACCAGGTGTGTGAGGATAACCATGCGCGACTCCGATAATTACTTATCGGTTCAAGGCTTTCTCTTACGCCCACAGGCTTTCGAGCGCCCATCACCCCATCAATGCGAGCAAGTGAGCGCAACCGGGGATGCACCGTTTCCGCGCATTGAAAGATAGAAATACAACCCGAGCAGGATTTACGGTGCGAGAAGGCACATGGAAACCGATATACGGATAACTTGGATAAAAATATTCAAACTCTTTATCCTATACAAACAATCCAAATCACTATAAATCCGCTCCGGGTAAACCTTTCCGTTCCTTTGTCCAACCAGTCAGAATAGCGAGTCCTATCAACCAGAAGACGTTCTCGTGAGTGAGCTTCCAGTGGGTCCCGTCTTGACTCATCATCTCCCCAATGTTAGATCCAGCAGGCTGGAAGAAAAGACGAAGATCGAAGTCGTTGGAAGTGGAAGTGGTGGATTGCATTTGACTTCCTTTACCGAGGCAGACCAACGCAACGTCAGAGTCAGTGATGGTGGATTCACCGATGTCCATGGTAGACTTCCAACCATTGTCGAAACGAGTCACAACCAACATGTTGTTCTCGTCGACAGCCGTGACGGCAATCTTGATAGGGCTGCAAGACATAATAGCAGCGATACCGCATGTGGGCGGGTAGACTTTGTTGCTCTTGAAAGAACCTGTGGACCGCGAGGTCAGCGATGTGAACCAGCCGGAGGGTGACAAGGGAAATACTAACCTTCCTTCCAATTGTCGTCCTTTCCATTGTTCCTGGTGTTCGGCGTGAGCAAAGGCGTTCAAAGGCCACGAAAAAGTGTTGGCTTACCAAAATTCCATAAGCTTCAAATCAGGGCACTGGAAGTAGAGCCACATTTGACCACGATACTCGTGGCAGGGGTTATGAGTCGCCGCGATATCGGTACCAGGGAAAGCAGTCGGTAACTTGTGGGTTCCTTCGGTCCAATGGCCCTAGAAAAAAGGGAAGTTTGTCAATGCAACCCCCGCAATAGATGAATCGCGACTTACGCCTTTGTAGACGACTTCCTTCAACTTGTTGGACTTTTCCTGGAAGTAAACGCGGATTTGCTCTCCGTCGTTGAGGCATATAGCACCCAATCGGGAGTAAGGAGCGGCGTGGAATTTGCCAGTCAAGGACCCATTGGTCCAAGGAGAGCTCTCGGCATCGACACTGCCGCCACTCTTGCCTTGATAGCAGCGCTATAGGAAATAGAGTTAGGACCATACTATCAGCCTGGAAAGTTGCGTGAATACCGACCTCGACGAGGCGAGATTCCTCGTCCAAGAAATAGACGCGAATCTATCATTTGTCAATTAATACTTCCGATCGTCAGAGGGCCCAGGGGATGAAATAGACTTACGTGCTTGCCATCGGAAGAGCATATAGCAGCAATCCCGGTGTTGAGCTTGCCTTGACCGAGAGTGTACTTGCTGACGCCCTTCCAGCCACCCTTTTGGTCGTAAAGAACCTCAAGGATGTCGCCGTGGGGGCTTTGACAGAAAACGCGCATGTGCTTGCCATTGTCGTCGTTAAACTCGATGGCAGCGAGAGGAGTGCGGTTAAGTAGTTGGACCATGATGAGTATAGTGAGATTGAGAAAGTGGGTTGGTAAAAAGCTGGTTGGGTAGTTGAGTGGATGAGAAGAGCTGGGATGCTGATTCGTTTGGGTCGAGTCTGGAGGTTCTTATACTCGGTAGCATGTCCCCTAGTCGTGAAATCGGTGAAGTCCATTGTTTTGGTCTCATGACTGTGGTGTCTTGATTCTGCTGGCCTTCGTGATGGGGTGGCATCCAGATCTTGACATGCCGAATCCCACACAACTCCAATTCCCCAAACCGACCTAAGCGAGCTCGGTGAGTCCCTTCAAATTCATCTTTGATATTCCAAGTCCATACCATTGCTGTTTTACTCATTACCGCACCCCCGAGACCAATGGAAGCGTAACTTGAACCATTTCATTCCACGAAAAGTGGAACATCAGCATTTCTGGGACAGAGACTGAAAGTTTCAGCTTCGCTGACCCTAGCGGAGCAAAGTCAAAGTCCAATGGCATGGAGGTCAAGGAAGAAGAGAAGGAAGATTGCGCACCGCATACAGTATATGGACGCACTGGGATTCCTCTCGCTTGGGATTGAATTCGTAAAGGAAAAAGAGAATAAGAACAAAAGTATAGTTGATTCTCCTCGATTAAAATTGATGGCTAGTGACTGCACCTACCTATAACATGATGATGCGGAGCATCCAATCGGCCATCCCACTCCTCAGACGACAAGACCCTCTTCTCTCGCTATATCCCGAATCTGCTCCGCAATACCCCAAATCCTCTTCCGATTCTTCATACTGCAGTTCTCATGACACGCTCTAGCATACCTAAACCAAGGTATCCTCAAGTTCGCGCTCTCCGTAGAGGCATTCTCCCCGTACCCGGCCTTCTTCCATTCTGCATTCCAAAAGTTCATCTCCATGTCCCCACGAAGGCAGGGGACAGGACTACCAGGGAGGTAGTATGGTTGCTGGTATCGCAGACAAGTATATGATAAATAGTCGATGTGAGGATGCAGTATCGCATAGAGAACTTTGGATGTTGAGAGTAGGTTGACGAGAGTTACAAAAGGCATGAATTGGCAGATGGTTTGGTACACGTCGTGAGGGAGGTTCGTCAAAGATGCACCGGCTGGATTGACGATGCGTAGGGCTGGTGCCGCTACCTGCAGAATCGGGAGCGGGGTCGCTTCTGCAGCCTCTTGGATAGGGAATCTTCAAAAAGCGCAAGTCGTACGATCAGCCTGCTGTGAGTACCCGGGTTCTACGCAAAAGAACGTACCTATCAGGCCTCGAGAACACCCACATGTTCCCCTTACCCAGCTTAACGTCCCTGACGACCTCCTCGTCCGTTGCCTCGAAAATACAATCCCACCTCTCACTCACATCCCACTCTACCCCACGGGAGATGTACTCCTCCACGATCTCAGTCAACGTCACAACCCCAGAGTCATGCGTCAATCCCTTCAACAACACCATTGTCGAGATCTTCAACCCTTCTTTTATCGAATATTTGATAAAGCTGGTGTGGTTGGATCGTTGGGCAGACCTGCTTTAAAATGAGATACGACGAATGCATCATGATAAAGGTGTTTCCTATGCATTGCAAAACGCAATAGGATTGAGACCCATCTGCGGAGACGTATTCCCCTGTTGTTGGACTATTTCCTGGACGGACGTCAAACACGAGGGTAATATTTTTCTCCGAAAATTGGGTGGGTCCTATCGCACGAAGAAGTTAATGTGAATGCCGAGGGAACATCATAAAGACGCACTTGGCAGAGATGCCCATGGAGCTAAGCCCGTAGCTTCGTAGGTACACAACAACACATTCTCTCCGTTTCTCTCTTCGAATGGAGAAAGCATAATTAGATCGTTCGATGCATCCACATTGTCTGGAGATATCTTCAAGCTTTGCAGGACCTTGGGCTCCCACTTAGCCTCTGGGTCGTTAAAGTTCGCCAAATCGTCGAGGACATCTAGTAGTTCATAAATGAACTACGCACAGCGGCACAACAGGTGTGTGGATAAACATAGTGGTGAGGTTACAAATATCCTCAAAGAAAAATAATCAAACCTACATCATCGGTTCCGCTGAGGGCAGTATTTCCAGAGAGCTGTTAGACAAGTTGGATTGAGAACCCACGAGAAACTTTAAAAAAGTGCACAAGTACGACCACGGTGATACTTACTGAGCAGAAGCAGAAGGAGTCGTCGATATCATCCATGAAGGTCCAAGAAAAAGGACGGTACGTACGTATTTAGTCTTTTTTTTCGAACCACCATCAAGGCCAGGAAGGAACTCAGTGACGTAACAGCACCGATCGCGAGCGACCCGACACCTGATTATGACCTCCCTTGTATGTCGTCCAAAGAGATGATGGAGCTTTCACCAATCTTCGGCTTCAGGTCACATCTCAACCTTCTCTCCGCCAAATCTTCCAGTAAGACCCTGATAAACTATTCCGCGTACAGGGTGATGCATGACCGCCAGGAGAACGAATCGAATGGTGGTCAGATGTTATCGAGAAGCAAAATAACCTACATTATCAGCTCCGTGGAGGAGACCCTGTCCGGTGAGCTAGGCGGGTTGTTCAGCTCACGACCAACATAGAATCATGGCCATCTCAACATTTACCGAGCACAAAAAGAAGAGAGGATGCGTACGTGGCCAGGGGACCCGATGGGATACGAAGATTGAATTGGATTATTATAATCACTGACAAAGGTAGTCTCCTGTAAGCGGGCCCCTAATAGTAGATGATAGTCAACCCACTTCACTAGGCGACAAAGGTATACAGAGGGTAATAAGTTTCGAACCAGAAAGAAAGATTACAAGGCGTTTCCATCCGTAGATTGTGTACAGTCACTCATCCTCCGATTGAAACATAATCAAGGTCTAAATTACAGTGTCACACCTACAATTGTGCAGTGGTGAGCACTGCAAATGAAGAATGGGAATCCAACTCACCATTATCAATTTTTTGGTGTTCGACTCTCCGGTAACCCGAATTCCCTTCCAATGGTATCTTGCACCCCTTCTAATTGTCCAAGATCATGACTCCCCATGATCGTTTTCAACATTGCTACACGTCTTCCGCCGTATTGGAAGTGCGTTAGATTCCCAAAGTATGGTATATGCGTTTGATTAAAGAAAGCTTGTCGCCTCAACTTGTCTGCTTCGTATTCTGTTTCATACCACGCAGAGTTGGTATGGGCGCCGTTCACGGTAGCTACAAGATGGGGATTAAGGAACGCCTCGAAGAGGATTTCGGAATGTGTCGCGAATATATCATAGTCGTCCTCTATTGCAATTGTCAGTTCAGACCTCGATCAAAAAAGGCGCTGGCATACCAGCATGTGCAAGGAGAACCGAAGATTTGATATTCTGACGAAAGTCAACACGTGGAAGGCATAGTGAGACCAGACGACGTACGGGAACAAGGGTTAGGGTATCAAATTTGTGCTTGAGTGACCAGGTTAGAACGCCTAAAGGTGAGGTCAATCAAAACAACCCAGATGATTTTAAGAATGACGTACGCGGAACCCCAGGTAAACTCGCGATCGGTCTCAATAGAGGTAAGAACCCAAAGAGATAATACTCATCCATCACTGCGCGTATTGACGAGAACGGCTGGATATATGCGTAAGGGTAACGCATATATGCAGGTTATATGTGCAGCTTACCGCCATAAGGACAACACCTCTAGGTTGAACACCCTCCTTCCCCAAACGTGAAGCCACAATGCCAGCGATCGCAGTCCCCAAACTGTGTCCAAGGATCAGCACGTCTTTTGGTTTGGCACCCTTGTCCATGAGATAATCCCAAGCTGCATATGCATCCAGCGTCACGCCTTCCACCGTTGGGTGTCCTTCACTATCCGCAAAGCCACGATAATCAACCACGAAGACATTTGCATCAAGGCGTGCTGTGAGTGCTAAATAGAGCGAGATTCTCAAACCCAACGCCCTGGTCCCAGTATTTCCGTGATAGAATAGGATGGTCGGTCTACTTGCCACAGCATGGGCGATTTCTTGCGTACGGTCGCGTGAAGTGGGTGGGTAGGGCAGCTCGTGGTAGAAAGAATCTGAAAAGATGAACCATGCTCCCAATGTCGTGTTGTCTGCACTTCGCAACCGAAGGTCAACAGTTTTCCCGGCTGAACACGCCCTGGTCAGAGATCTTGATGGATGTATTAGAAGACGAGTGACATACGCGCCAGACCATATAGCTCCGGATGGTCGAACTTGGAGTAACCGAAGGACTTTGCACGATGAGCAAAGACCACGCTATGGACGCGACAATTGGGGTGAGTATATGCGCGCTCAAAATGATGAATCAACGCAACTGGGTTTGAATAAAGGGCGTCATGACCAAAAGAATGGCACAGGTATAGAGAATGACCAGGCCCAGCAAGACCGACTGGGCGCGAATCAAGAAACGGGAATGGCTGCTCATAGGCGCCTTTGGCTTGGATGCCGTCGAGGAGGACATGGTGGGTGATACGAACTAAGGAATGAAACGAATGACGCCGGGCATGAAAAGTCTCTGGCTAAAATGAGTTTGTTGGTGTCAATAATACCGTAAGAAATGATAGTCACGCCCAGCTTGCCCTCGGCCGCCACGAGCGGTGGTCTCAGCCGTTGCAGCCGCGAACTCGAGGGTATCCTCAATCTTATCCACCGATTCCCCCGGACGGTTCTTCGTTATCACCCTGCAATCTACGGCCATCTGGGATGAAGTAACCACGTTTGAGCTGAATGTGTGCGAGAACAGGGAACGTGTCTTGATGTTGTCTTGACTCTTGGTCACGATGCCCAGCATTCTCACATGAAATCCACCCCGGAAACAATAGGATGAAAAGTCAACGAACGGTGGTAAGATATCGATCCCGTTCTTCTAAGCGCTTTACTGAATCCATGCATCAGGTCACCGTTTCATCGAGCGGTCTATCAACGCGGACCACAGTGTTCGAACACTTCCACGCAATGGAGACATATTACAGTAAGGTAGAACGAGCTCCTGTCACCATAGCAAGAACTTCTACTGACCCGTGGGCATAGACAAGATCCGCATATATTTTAGGACCTCTACATAGCCCTGCGTGGCCGTTCAACGTTCAACTCGGGCACCTCGTTCTTGTTCCGGTTAGGCCATCAAGATTCGATATCTCCTAACCTCCAATTGGTGGTAGTTTCTCCTCGAGGCATCGGTCGCCAGCGCGTGTTGCGCGATACTGTATCGCGATGGCTTTGAACGTCGACGAGCTATGTCGGGCTCATCACGGCCGGTAGCCAATCAATGGGTCTCTATTAGTGTCGCGTGACGCGCCTTGGGCAATCGACCTAAACCTTAGCCTGACCAGCATAGCAAGTAACCCATCAAAAAATCACCTACTACCCACAGAATATCGGGGTCGACTCGTTGATATTTTAATTCGCCCGAAGATTCTAGGTATTCCAAGCCTTGGAATTAGAGATACGTCCAATATTTTGGCGCGATGGCCAGAACGTAGTCCCGAGTCTCTTCGAGGACGGAAAACAGCTCCAAGGGCAATACCGCCCCCATACAATACTATCGACGGTATAAAAGCACACGTCGTCGTAAGTGCTCCTTCAATCCAACAAATCAACAGCAAATTTCATATCTTCGACATCTGAGGGCTAACAGCCAAGCACATTGACCACCTTACCCTCATCTCGACGTAACACTCTTACCGATGAATCTGTCCCTTCCAATACCGACCACCATCGATCTACGTATACCACCGATCAAGGTTGTTCCTCTCTACCAGGTTGAAACTCCTTCCAAACTGGCAGGTCGTACTGCAATTTCAGTCGACTTGTTCAGAGTCCTGTACCCTCACTACGCTTTCGTTGGGCGAGTGGAGCCCCATTCTTTACGCCCTTCGATAATTCGTCATGATGGTGCCGAACCGGAGAGGCGAATACATTCTTCCGTAAAGAAGGATTTGGATGGTGCGGCAGGTAAGCTTATTGACCTCCTCGAGTTTGCATTCTGATTGCGTTCATATTTCAGAGACCGCGTTTTCTCTGGACCAGATGGTCAAGAATACCGATGGACATATCATAACAACGGACTGGAGGTGAGCCTTTCTACTGTCCCAACTTACTCTATACTAATGTATGCCGCCCGTGTACAGTTGGTGACGAGTGACAAGAGTAAGACACTCCTCGCCAAATTCCACTCCGGACATCGTGGAATACTACGGAATCCCCAAGACGCCCACCTTGAGGTAACACCTGCTGGCTTGCCCATGGCCGACATCATCGTTTTGACCTTCGTTTATATTAAGAAATTCGGGGATGACGGTCAACGGGCAGAGAAGCTTCAAGTTACGGCCGCTGCTCCTAGTCGTACCATGACAGCTTAAGGAAGGCGCAGTTGTCTTAAACCTATAACGGGCATGTTTTTTTGGTTCCCTCGATATCTTCTGGGACTTTCAAGACTCGTATTTGTAGTAAGGAGTGTATGATATATCGTCCTTAATCGCGCACCCCAATCTGAATCGTAGTGACTTCTCCAGAGCGTCGTCAGTTAGTTGAGAGTAAGAGTGACAGAGGGAGTGCCTATACCAGAACTAAGTTATGACGAACAGAGCAGATCGAAGCAACATTAGATAGGAGGGGAAACCAAGCGCTTTCGATTTGCAGGAAGGATGGCTTTGCTTCAATATATCGAGGAATGTGTCCACCTCGGCAATACGAGAGGTATTGGAGAGTTGGCGGAAAGGTGTTTAGGAGTCCTTGCCACTTTCGGCGCGAGTGTTACTACAGGAATTATACTAAGAAATTGGGTTAGAGGCCACCAAGAACGCTACGATCCCACTCCACAACCTCCAAGGATGGGTGAGACCCTTTCAACGTCGTAAGGAAGGCGTCTATTTCGGGTGCTCGGGGGTTTGCTGCGTCTTGAGGTGAAAACCGATTTTTGATGTGAGCGTGATTCTTTGCGTCCAACCGGAACGTTATCGTCTCGAGGTTGGGTAACCATCCAGGATCGGCCGCACATTCCGTCAATATTCGCCTATCCTCAGCAAAGTCCGAGGACAGAAGGAAAGCAGGTCCACGAATGCGAAGGTGCTGTAGGCTGGGCGGCAATGATTTCGCAAAAACCTGGTGCTCCTCATCCCGATCGTCGCCATCAAAGCGATAGATGGTGTAAAATTCCAATGTTTTCAACGATAAGCATTGTTGAAGAGCATTGCAGAAATCACCGGCGTGATATTCGTCTTCAAAGTCTATACCATCCGTCGTTTGGATATGAAGAACTTGAAGCATTTCTGGGTGGGTCATACGATAGTGAATGGCATGGGCAAAAACACTACATGATCCACTCTCAAAGACGGCGAATTTGCGAAGTCGGGGGAGTTCTGGAAGAAAACTTGACGGATCCTCACAGTCAAAGAAACTGAGAGAGGTGACGGTATCGTAAATGGGATCGAATTCTTCGTAGTTCCTCGACATGCACGAAGAGATCCAGACGTGTTGGAGCGGCCATTTTGTGGAGAGCCTCGTAAGGCCATTGAAATTGAAATCTCCTGGAGTACCTCCCTTAACGAGGAGATGGCGAGGTTGAAGTCCATCTAAGGCTCTCCATACCCTCCCTTCACCTCCTCTGTCACCACAGACAAAGGCAACGAGGTCAATGGGAGGGCGATCTGAGTTGTGATCATTCTGAACAACCCTCTTTATTCTCGCTCGCATTGCCTCCAAGGTGCAAGGCTCTCCTGGAGGAAAAACAGGTTCGAAGTCGAGTAAGAGGGCATGTTCAAAGTTCTGCGGGGCGCTCTCCGGTAGCTGAGAACGTTGATGCGTTTGGTACGTCTTTGGGCCTGCATTTGGATGAACCTCGGTAATCCAAAACGCGGCAGGGGCAGAATCAGTGGAAGCTGACAGGTCCTTGTAAGTTAGTTCATCAGAAAAAAAGGCAGAGTGTTTACGAGCCATAATGCACCGAGGTTGTAGATGAGGTCAAAGACGAGTTTTTATCCATAAATTTAAGTAAAACTTGTATGTAATTTGTATTGCCGGGCCAGTACAGTACATGCACAAACACCCATTTACAACTTGGCGTTCCTTCAACCTCTGAGTTGCGATTCTGAAGCCGTGGCATGACCAGAATGCTGAGGCTGAACAGCCAGCCCACAATGAATGACACGCCAAACTCCCAAACTACATTTGAGCAAAAGAATGCCATATCTACGAAGCTGCCATTAAGTGAATTTGCTCCTCCTTGAAGAGGCCCATCCTTCCACGCCAGTGATCTGGCATCAATGGTGGGTCAGATAAACCCATAGGTCTTGCAGGATTGCTCAATACTTCGTCAAGGACAGCCGAGGCATCCCCTGCTTGAAGTCGACCCAGCCTAACCATCGATATTCATGACCATGCAAAAGCTCAGGCGGACAGTACGCACCAATCTCCACGAGGAAAGACAAGGACATTGGCAGCATGTCTAGTCGCTTGTCAATCATCCATGTTAGGTGCAAATAGGATATATGCGTACGCATGTCCTCCAACATGGCCTACGGACCCAATCTTAACCTTGTTGATGTTTCCAGTAGGATCCAAACGCTTTCGCCTGTCGACTTCTTCCTGCAACGCGCGAAATACTTGACCACCTGTATTACCGCAACGACAATCTCTAGCACCATGGGTGCACACAAAGAGCAGAATCTGATCATCCTCTTGCATAGACCTATCCCGTTCAACGTGTTGTAGAATCCTCTGTTCAACCGCATCCAAGTTTTGCAATGTCAACCCAGAGAGTTCCAGTCTTCCACCTGTGGTTGAAAAAACCGTAGCTGCGGGCTCATCAGGGTTTGTGCCAGCCCAGTGAGCCTGCCATCCAAAGTTCACGACGCCGCCCCATTTTATGGCTTTGAGTTGGAGTGATCTTGATATAGGAGTCGACATCCGAGAAGGAAATTCAGAGGGTTGTTCCGCTGAGTGCATGAAAATGTAACATCGGTGTGAGGGCACCGTTCCTGCCAACGGCTTCTCCGTAGTTTCAGTGCTCGTGGTTGGTTCCATTCTTGTGCTGTAGGAACGATGTATACGAGGTAGGAGTTGAAGACATTGCCCGAGTGGGGTGCAGAACGTGGTTCGGGGTAACGTCATACAACGCTGGAATGATCTTGTGGCGGTGCATTTTCAATATTGCAATTGGTATACGAAAAAGCAAAGTTCAATGAAAGTGATCATGATGATATAACTAGGGGATGATCATTACTTTCCGGGATATAATGTTAGATTTACAAAAGCGAATTAAAGATCTAATAGTCCATCACTAATCCCAAATCTAGAGTGTAACAGAAAAGAGGGGAAGGCTCGACCTCCTCATGCAGAGGAAGGGCCAGCTTGCAGCTGCCGTTGGTGCTGCTCTCTAATACGTAGGATATCAGCCCGGGTAAGGCTAGCCTCATTACATAGAGACCGGAAGATAGAGTCTTCGTTGTCAAACAGATTGAGGACGCTGTCGTATTCTGCAACCTGGCCTTTATCCATGACCAAGATGCGGTCGCAGTAAGCTGCAAGACAGAACGATCAGCACGTCGGAGAGCATATGTAACAACAATAAGACATACCAATAGTATTAAGCCGATGGGCAATCGAAATAACCGTGGCCGAAGCGAACTCGGTCTGAATCGTGCGTTGCAATTTGGCGTCTGTTTCGGCGTCCACGCTACTTGTGGCCTCGTCCTGTGAAAAGATAAGCCCGGTGCGTGGAATAAATGCTTTGAATACTTACCAAGATGATAATACGGCTATTCTTCACCAGGGCGCGGCATAGAGCTAACAATTGCTTTTCACCAGCACTGAAGTTAGAACCTAGTAGCACACGACCGCCAGTCAGAAGAAAAACAAAGAAGATGCGCGATTAAACTCTCACCCTCGTCTCCAACA
>ML208382.1:34767-84384 GCA_004369065.1 Pluteus cervinus
GTCATCGGTCTTGACACCGATTTCGAAGTCATATACCAGGAAGAGTTTCCTTACATGGCAACCTTCTTCAATACCCTCTCCAGGTTTCAAAATTCTTCTAATGGTACCCTCAAACGTATAGAAATACACATATGGTTCTCAGAGGCCAAACTCAAGAAGGAAGAAATCGAACAGAACCGGGATTTATTGAAGTTAAGAGATAAGATACGAGGTATGGTACCTGACGGTTTGGGTGAGCTGCTTGAAATTATTATACCATCTTTGGAGTGGGAGGATATGCGGAATTGGTTTGACTAGATCGTAAAGTAAAATATGTATACTTCGTAGTTGTGAACCCCTAGCATCCTAATATGTTGATTTGGTACCCTTTTACTTCTTCGCGGTACTGTGATGATAACCATGCGAAGGCACAAGCGAACAGTAGGCACCCTCCACGACAAGAACATCGGCAGCATGTCTAATATCAATGGCTTGTCAATCATCCATGTCGGATACAAATAATATATATGCGTACGCACGTCTTCCAACCTGGCCTACGGACCCAATCTTGACCTTGTTGATGTTTCCACTGGCAGTAGGATCCAAACGCTTTCATCTGTCGACTTCTTCCTGCAACGCGCGAAATACTTGACCACCTGTATTACCGCAACGACAATCCCTAGCACCAAGCAGGATCTGGTCATCCTCTTGCATGGGGCCTACGTGTTGTAGAGCTCGAGTCCTCTGTTCGACTACATCCAAGTTTTGGAACGCCAACCCAGAGAGTTGTCTTCCACCTCTGGTTGAAAAACCGTAGCTGCGGGCTCATCCGTGTTTGTGCCAGCCCAATGAGCCTGTCATGCAAAGTTCACGACACCACCCCATTTTGTGGCTTTGAGTTGGAGTGATCTTGATCTAGGAGTCGACACCCGAGAAGGAAGTTGAGAGGGTTGTTCAGCTGAACGGATGGAAACATAATAGCGACGTCGTTCCCGCCAACAGCTTCTCCGTAGTTCCGGTGCTTGTTGTTGGTTCCATTCTTGTGCTGTAGGAGCGAGGTAGAAGTTGAAGTCATTGCCTGGCAACTTGTGGTTGTAGCGGTGCAAATTTTGCACAAAAATCAAGTTTAATTGAGCAGTATATGTAAAAGTAGGTATAACGAGGGGGGTTAACGTTCCTGGTCTCCAATTATTGGCCAGTAGATAATTTAATGAAAATTAAAAGAGAATAATACATCACTCCGCCCAAACCAGATCTAGAGTGTGGTAGAAAAGAGTGGAAAGCGCTTCACGACGACGAAGGGCCAGCTTGTAGCTGTTGTTGGTGCTGCTCTCTGATGCGCAGGATATCAACCCGGGTAAGGTTAGCCTCGTTACACAGAGACCGGAAGATAGAGCCTTCGTTGTCGAAAAGATTGAGAACGGTGTCGTATTCTGCAACCTGGCCTTGATCCATGACCAAGATGCGGTCGCAGTAAGCTGCAAGACAAAACGATCAGCACGTCGGAGAGCATGTAACGACAATGAGACATACCAATCGTATTTAGCCGATGGGCAATCGAAATAACCGTGGCCGAAGCGAACTCGGTCTGAATGGTGCGTTGCAATTTGGCGTCTGTTTCGGCGTCCACGCTACTTGTGGCCTCGTCCTGTAAAAAGATAAGCCTGGTGCGTGGGATAAATGCTTTGAATACTTACCAAGATGATAATACGGCTATTCTTCACCAGGGCGCGGCATAGAGCTAACAATTGCTTTTCACCAGCACTGAAGTTAGAACCTAGTAGCACACGACCGCCAGTCAGAAGAAAAACAAAGAAGATGCGCGATTAAACTCTCACCCTCGTCTCCAACAGCGGCCGATAGGCTGAACTTCGCTTCGGCAGCAGGATCTGGGGAACCGTCTCGTGGAAGCAACCAGGCGCGCTGGAGGACAGAGATCATTTCGGCATCCGTTCGCAAGTTTTGAGGATCCCTAATTGAGGATAGACCGGTTGAATCAGAGACATTATAATCAAACGAGAGAGACTCCTTACAAGTTCTCCCGCAGTGTTCCCAAGAACAAGGTACTGTCTTGCGGAACCAAAGCCAACCGACTCCTCAACGAAGCCAATTGTAGCTCTGCGATATCAACACCGTCGACTTCAATTAAACCGCCTTGTAATTCCACCATCCTATAGTCCATATAAGTAAAAAGCACGAATCCAAACGATCGGAATAGACATACCGGAATAAGGCTTGTAGCAACGAACTTTTACCAGCGCCGGTTCTTCCGACAACTCCAACCTGTCACCCGAATGAGTTCAGTATGTGACCAGTCCGTACGAAGCCCTGTCTTACCTTTTCGCCGCGTCGAACCTCGAAGTTAACCCCCTTGAGAACAAGGGGCAGACCCTGGCGGTATGCGAGCTGAACATCCTTGAAAGCAATACGACCCTCATGTGGCCAATTCTGTGGGGGCTGCTTTGCGTTCTTCGCATCACCTTCGGATTCAAGCTCCGTGTAGTACAGGATACGCTCGACCGCATTCATGTTCTGTTCATTTTGGGCGAATTGGGAAACCATATCGGCTAAGAGAAGAGGGTCAATACGTAGAAACCTTCAGCGAAAGGGAGATGGACATACAGAACTGCTGGGTAACTGCGAGCGAATACGATAGTACAACTCCGATCTTAGCAGGGCTGATACTGGTTCTGAAACCAGCAGCGAACAGTCCGATCCCGAGGATAAGGATACTCGCAAACACATCCAGGCGAACAGCTAACCATCGTTGAATGGAGATCGTCATATAATAGGCACGGTTTTCGAGATCTAATCCATGATCAGCATCTTGGATGCATCGGTCCTAACAATAAAGTCAGTATCTGGTCAAGCAATGGCAACGGTGAACTTACCTGCTCTCGGTAAGCTCTGATGGTGGCAAGCCCGGTGAGTGATTCTAGATAGACATCAGGCACAGTACGTTGAAAAGGATATCAAGGTGAACATACCCGAATACGAGGCGTATAGTCCGGAGCGAAGAATTGAATCTAAACGCTTGGTCTCCACCGATGTCCTTCGGTAATACCCTTGGACCAAGAAGTACATCGCGGTGAGTGGTACAAACAGGAGTCCAAGGTAAGGGAATGTGTAGAACACCAATACGACGGTCCCGATCACTGCACTGAATGTGCTCAAAAACTAGAGGGACGGAGTCAGACCCTGAAGGAGCTGGAAGAATGGCGACATACTTGACCCATGGACATCGACAGGTCATTGTCAAGGGTGTCTTGATCTTTCGAGAACCGCGAAAGTATGCGACCTATAGATATATAATCAGTCGAGCTGGGATGGCGCATCGAATGTAGAAGACACTAACCGAGCGGCGTGGTATCGAAGAACGATGTGGGCGATGACAAAACGGAGTTGAGAGCGGCACGGAACATATGGAGGATGGCGATAAGGTTGGTGTCCCTGTAGCATATTGTAGTGAGGAAGAAGTGATTGAAAGATATGTATGAACATACGCAATCGAATAAGTGACGGCGAACATCAGGATAGCTTGTGCGGCACCTGGAATCAACAATTCAACACGATGTTTTGAGAAACCATGCCAAAAACTTACCAAGCCCAGCGTATAGGGCCATATATTGACCGGATTGGAAACCAGGAATCGTTTGCGATGTCCAGAAGCCAAGGGAGAGTGTGTTGCCAACTGCGATTCTATTGTCAGCCGCGCCCTTTTCAACCGTTCCATACTCACCAGACGAAGCTTGCATCATGACCAATAGCAAGAGAATCATGGGGCCTCGAATGATACCCCCTCCAAACCTCAAATGTCGTCGATACACGTCCCATCCTACTTGTCCCATGTTACGTTCTTCCGCTTGCATTAACTCCTTGTCCTTCTTTTCGTCTACTTCTTCGCCTGCCTCTTTACCCGCTGTCTCTCTTGCCTTTTTAACAGTGCCGGGGTCCTCTTTATCTTGGCGACCATATTCCTCCATCAACCTGGAGAAAACGACACTGTTATCGATAAGCGAGTTGTAAGTGCCCTGTTCAATGATGGTCCCATGGTCCACGACGTAGATATAGTCGGCCTTGTCCAAGACGTGAAGGGAGTGAGTGACGAGGATTCTTGTCCGGTCCGCCAAGGGACCAGCCAAAATGCAATTCTCCAAGATAGCTTTCCCAACGTACGCATCAACGGCTGCGAGGGGGTCGTCCAGAAGGACAATGTCAGAAGGTGAGAATGCAGCTCGTGCAAGTGAGACACGAGCTTTCTGACCGCCTATCGAACCAATCAAAACGCGTATACTTCACGAAATGTGAGGGAGGCGTACCACTGATATTGATTCCGCGTTCTCCGATTTCAGTTAGCTCGCCATTTGGTAGCAGATCGATATCGTGTTCCAAGTTGCAGGCCCGGATAACTTCTCGGAATCTACGGTCGAGAAATCAGCTCAAACACATCAACAGAGTCAAATTGAGGGCAACATACCGCTTCTCGTTATCTTCCTGACCGAAAAGAACGTTCTCCCTGAGAGTAGCATTCTTAATCCAGGCAGTTTGCGGTACATATGCAATCTTGCCGCCAAGGAGTACCTAAAAGAACGCTTGCATATCGATACACATGGAATATGAAAGGGAAACGTACATCGCCTCGAGTCTTGCGCATCTCGCCGATCAATGCTTGCAAGACAGAGCTCTTGAAGTAAAATCAGTCAAGCAGAGCGTAGATTGGCAAGTTGCCATACCTTTCCGGAGCCAACTCGGCCAACGATCGCAACAAAGGATCCACGGGGTACACTGAACTTGAGATTCTTGAGCTCAAACGGCTTCTCTTCCTCCTTCTCCGAGCCCCCAGGGGTCCGGCTTCCTGGAGAATCACTACCCTCCGCAATGTCCTTACTGGACGTCGGCAACTCCCCGTCCTTCAATTTCTTGCCCTTCTTGTTCGGCTTCCCCCTTTTGCCACCATTCTTAGGACCACCATGACCACCAGTGAACTTGGGCTCTTCGAGTCTTCCGACGGTTTCCCAAGTGAAATCACCATCAACGTCGACTGCGAACTTTCTGTCGTAATCGATGGAATAAATTTCTGACATTTCTTCTGCGAGAAGGAACTTGGAGATACGACCGAGAGCAACCAGTGCGTCACTGATGGCGGCCAAAACGAAGGGGAGAAAGATCAGCGGGTACCGAATCACCTAGGAAGTTTTCAGTATGCAACATGGGCATGGTCAATTATAGAAACTCACGTTGAAGAACTGGAGAGAGGTGAAGATAACAGCGACGTTTAAATCGTGCCCAGACAATGCATACGTGATCTGCCAACGACATTAATAACCTTGGCTTCACGAATAATGACGTAGACTTACGAAAGACAAGATCGTAGCCAAGACCGGAATGAAAGTGACAAGGGCAATTATGCCAGCTCGTGCAAGCCTGAAGGCAGGTGTGTAAATGCTTATTTCCCGAAAGAAAATTCGACAAACTTACGATACTGTCCGTACGGTCTGAATCTCTCGTTGCCTTAGATTTCCGATTTGGTGCGCATAGAACTCTTCCCATGCGTAGAACTTGATCAGTCGGATCCCTTGCAAAATCTGGTACATGTGTCAGATATGACTGCCAGGATGAAAAGAGCTTATTCGTTCAACAAACCTCTGTGATTAGCCGAACGCGAGTATCTGTAATTTTGACACCTTTCGCGCGTTGCTTAAACATGATTTTGACGAGGACGATTTGAAGTGGGAACCCGAGAATGAGAACCTGAAAGTCAACGTAACATGTTAGCAGTGGGTAAACAGATAGGGGACTAAGACCCACCCCAAGGCCAACAAGAGCCGAATACCCGAGCTATATGGTCTTCAGAATCAAACTTATACCACCGGAAACTACTTACATTGCTGATTAGGAGGCCAATTCCTAAGATAAGCTGGATCGGAGCAACCCATATACTATCGGGATCTCAGCCACGCATCTGGGACGGTAGCAAACGCCTTACTTGTGTCCAAACATACAGAAACGATCCAATCGACTCGCGTCCGTGGATATCACGGTGGTGACCTGGCCCATGCTATGCTCCAGCCTCGCACGACCAGAAAGTCGAAGGGCTTTCCTGAATACGATACCAATAATCTGAAGAAACTAAATTGGTCCCAGGTCAACATCGAAGATAAAATAGCCATACCGAGGTCCTAACGGTAAGACCGGTAGTCATGCTAACTATAACCGCTTAGTGAACCGGATCTTTCACACCACGCCTAAAACTTACTTTGGAAATAGTGGTTCCCGGTCTTGATTTAGAAATGAGTCAAAGGATTTTCAATGGAACAAAATATGCATACCAAACTAGCCGCCTCTGTCCCAAATGGATTAGAGAGGAAATTTTAGAACAAAGGAAAGACGAACCTTGCATAGCAAAGATAGCAAACGCCAAACCAATACCGTAACCAATGCCGCGAGGTTTACCAATGGGAAGCTGATCCCTCAGTTCCTCTGGTGTGCGGTAGTAGAGATACGACTCGGACAACCACGTCAAGAGTACTTTCGAGACCAATGGTGTTGTTGTTTTCAGAGTATCTGCATATCCAGGTCAACAATTATGAAGGACACGTAAAAATGTGAGCACATACCCGAAGTAAGCTTCAAAAGACCAGAGTACCATATGGGACCGAAGAAAGTTGCATGGAGCGCCTTAGGCAGTGAAGAGTCGTACTTCTTCTTTGGCTGCTTGGGGACTTTCTGCTCTTCCTTCTCTTCCAACGAGGTCTCGTCCGGGGTTGAGGAAGATTGCTTCTCCTTTTCCTTCTTCTCCTTCTTGGAAATAACGTGTTCAAACTGATGTGGGCGCTTTTCTGGGGGACACCTCGAGTAAAAATTCATCTCCAAATTGTCAGTTATCGTCGACGTAAGATATTCTTTGGGAAGGGTCCAGAGATCTAAACGCATTCCAGGTGAGAGGCCTAACAGAGGTGAACGCGAAGAGTATTCGTACCATCTTTCTCCAGGGGTCTTGAGTAACCAACATCGAGGAATGGAGCGAGCCAATGGAAAATTATTCTCGAAGGCCATCTGTATATGAGGGTAATTAACAATCATTTGGGCGAAGCTATTGGGGACGACGTACGGGGCTTTCCTTTCGGGTATTTCTTTGCCAATCGCAAATCCAGGAGGAGCAGGTGGTGCCGGGGAAAACAACTTCCCTAAACCAAACTTCATGATGTGCTCGGTCTCCCAAGGGTACTAAGTCGTCCTCGAAGTACGCCTATGTAAGGCGTTACACTGATCAAGTTGAGTCAGAGTTTGAGGGAATGCAAGAACCAAAAGGAGATTAGCCCTCACCTCTTAACAGGTTAGGTCCAACGGCATTTGCTGTTCGGTTTGCGTACGCAAACGGCTGCAAATTTCCGCCCCGTTGGCCGCGTCATTCCACTGACGTGAACGGCTTGCTTTCCGCATCTGGGGACCGTTGCCTGATGTTGCCTGATGCTACAGGGTCACCAGCGAAGCAGAGGAAGCTTGTTTACAAAAGTCCAACCTGCCCTAGATCGTGAGAATACATTATCGGAACCGAGGAAGTTGGTCCATGGACCTTCCCCTATGCCGTCAAAGATCATCTTATCATCCCGAACCTTGGACGCTTCCAACATCCTCAGTATCTACCTAGTCGCCGTTATCCACGATGAGCACCCGTCAATTTTTCGTTGGTGGAAACTTCAAGATGAATCCCGGTACAACGCAGCAGAAAGCTGCGATTATCGACATCCTCAACAATGCAAAGCTTGATCCTACAACTGGTATGAACACATCCTCCGTTTACTTCCAGAAACAGACTCAGGAAGTCCCAGAGGTCGTCATCGCACCACCTGCACTATACCTTCTCCCTTTGAAGGAAAAGGTTAAGAATGGGATCTCTCTTTCCGCTCAGAATTCCTACGTCAAGTCAACCGGTGCATTCACCGGAGAAATCAGGTTGGGGACATGGTCAACTCAAAGAAGACTTCCGATAACCCCTGATTAAATAGCCCAAGTCAACTCGCGGATGCTGGTATTCCTTGGGTCATCCTCGGTATAGCCATACAAACCTTGCTCTTCACTCCACCCTGAATCTGTTTTTAGGACACTCGGAACGACGCACGTTGTTCCACGAGAGTTCTGAGTTCGTTGCAGAGAAGACTCGTGTTGCCCTCGATCATGGATTGAAAGTTATCCTTTGCATTGGCGAAACCCTGGACCAGCGTGAAGCTGGTGAAACCGCAAAAGTTTGCGAGTCGCAATTGCAAGCGGTTGTGAAAGTCCTTAAGGAAGAGGACTGGAGGTACGTCCAAATTTCCGCATATCCCGGCCGTTCTTTAAGATCTACACCACCACAGCAAGATAGTCATTGCATACGAACCAGTCTGGGCTATCGGCACAGGCAAGGTCGCCTCTTCCGCGCAAGCACAAGAAGCGCATGTCGACACTCGTGCTGTTATCGCAAAATTTGTTTCACCAGCAGTCGCCTCGAGTGTCCGCATTATCTACGGGGGCAGTGTCACAGCTGCCAATTGCCGCGAGCTTGGTAAGCCCATCTTCACACTTCACAAGGCCGCCAGAAATTAAACTCACACTACCTCCTCCAGCGACCCAGCAAGATGTCGACGGCTTCCTGGTAGGAGGAGCATCGCTCAAACCAGAATTTGTAGACATCATCAACGCTCGACAAGCCTAGAGAGTGTGACGTCATCGAATCATAGAATAGAGTTGTACTGTAACAATGTAAGATTGTACGAATGCCAAATCGAATCGTACTCAAGGCCATCAAGATCGCCGTTGACGTGGAAGTGACTTGCGTGGTCGTGCTGCTCGATGAAGTACTCTGGTGTGGATAGCGCAGTCGGCAGACATAGCCTACCCCCCTCTGCCCGCGAATTTGACATCTGCGCAGCATGTGATGACAATAATCCCCGAATTCTTGGACATGCGATTTGTGTCCGTCAATCAAGGAGTCCAATTCGATCGAATTCTGAACTCCGGAGACGGGCCCGAGTCCAAGGACTTCCATGCGTGTGCCTAGAAGGCGATCGTTCTCTATTGTAGTCCATGACTCCATGGTGTCTTGTTTACGTGGACATGGAATATTACATACAATGTGGAACAAAGCAGCTTTGACAGGAGTGATTATCAAACAACTAGGTACATTACCACCACAGAGCCAACAAGGAAGAAGACTGTCGACCCACGCGCCTTCTCAGCGCTCCCACTCTTAGCTCCCCAACTCGGGGGGTTGTTGGACGGCGCTGGTGATGGCGTCACCCCAGAATCGGGGGCACCACCTGTATAAACAATGTCCTTGATTGTCAACCACGGTTGAACATTTCCAGTCCAAGTTCTGGCCGTTGAAGCATCCGGAACTGCCGTGAAACCACTAGCGAAACTTGAAACAGTGAGTCCTTCGTATAAAGCCGCCCCGGCTTCGCATGACCCCACGCCATTAGAATTCCAGTCGCATTCCTCGTACTCTTCTACTGTTCCAATGACGGTGGGGATGACAACATCGTGAACATAATGTGTTGCATCCTCAACCCATGTATCTGGTCAGATTAAAAATGCGGTTATGTATGCGAAGGTGACGGTCAATAATAAAACCTTCGACTCACATTGTATCGTAGTAGGCTTGGCCTGGTTGCTCGATGGGCCGGGGGGGCCCTCTGTTATCACATAAGCTTCTGCATAGGTCGTTGCTCCTGCGTCGTTGACTCCGATCGCAGAGAGACTAATAATCGTTGAATTCTTATGCGGTCCCTGCATCTGTTGGCCTTCTGGTGATGGTATATACTGCAAGGTGGCAGCGGCGGATGCTAGATTGCCACACCAGACTCAGCGGTCAGTCGTGACACTCAAATTAGTGACTCACCACACGTTAAAAACAGGCTTGTTGTGGCAAGACTAAGAAGTGTCTTTGCATTCATTTCAAGTTGAGATGATAAGCAGTCCGAGAGAGAGAGTCGATGCGGGTTGGTAGCTGGAGTACCCTGACCAAACCCGAGCAACATTTATAGAGTGCCTATCCTACCACCGGCCCTTACCTTTTGACCATGACTGAGGAGGGCTGACAGTGGTATGATGAAGGCCGCCTTTCGATACAGCACTTTACAGCATATTGGGTGTTTCTCGTGCTCCTTGCTTTACGAACATGCTGATTTGCTAAAAACTGGACACTCTAGTCACATTGTTTGACTGTTTGAAACTCACCTGTTAAAAATCTGGCGTGCTGTATTCGACGAAAGACGTACCAACCCTTTCGAGATCGTGCGCGGTGGCACAAGCACAAAAAGATCGCCGGCGACTTTGAGATTTAGAAGTTCGAAATTTGCATGATGTCATGATCCGTCGTGATCTATGTACTCCGATCCGGTGCCATGCGGAGGTAAAATCATCAAAAAATTAAAAAATGGAAGTGAGAATTTACAGAATGACATCATCGCAAAGTGCGCTGCAAATACCTCCAGCAGCTACAGTAAGCTGGCTATCATGATCAGGAATCGATTGGGTTATAGGGATGGCATATCTCAGAGGGGCTACATTGATATCAAAAAGATAGATACCCTAAAGAACAGGAAAGCAGTGCTCCGGCCCAAACTTTCACAACATCTACTCTAACCCTTCTCGCACTATTGTGCGCAAAGGGATCCTTCGTCGGTTGGACACTACTCGTCCCGGAAGGCACGACGGTTGACCAAGGCAAAATCGTACCAGACCAAACCGACAACATACTAGTAATAGGCAAAGGAGGTCCGCTAGTCCCTTGCACAAAATATTTCACCTCCACTTTGCATTCGCCCACCTCAGCCTCTTCTGAATCCCAACTACATTCTGTTATCACATACTGAGGGGTCTCCAGCACGCCGGTTGTGCTCACGGCGTCGGATTGCGCGTAATGTGTTGCATCTTCCACAAACGTATCTGAAAATCAGAACGACGGATGTTTGGTTCGTTCCAGGGCATGAAAAATGGCAGGAAACGGCTTACCTCGCCTTGTTTGAGGAGTAGCCCGTCCTATAGCCGTACCGACCAGGTACTCGTGAACGTAGGTCGTCGCGCCATCCTTGTTGACCCCTCCTGGATAAACACCGATTTCGCTCTCGACGATGTCCACAGTGCGAAGTGGATCTGGTATCGTCTTTAATGTGAAGTTGGCTTCGACTAGTGGGGTCCAAGGATCAGATTAGTATGCCGAATATCGGAGGAAGCCACTCACCGCATGCGAATGCCACCATCAAGAGGCAGAGACGTTTGAACATCTCTGTTTTGGTGAGAATATAGCTATCAAAATTCCAAACAGACGAGCAGCTTGAAGGGTGCTATACTTCCTGTCTGATAATATAAGTACGAGGGAGCTGGGCGAGTCAACACAGCGCTTACAGCGTGATGTGTCAGTTGCCCTATTGGCTTGCAGGATGGAATAGCAGGACTCGGATGGCTGCAAGAGTACTCGCAAGTACACGACCTGGAGGCGGCGATGCGGCGACGAGAAGAGCGGAAGCGAAAACGGTTTGACATGTTATCTGGAGATATTTGAACGCAAACTGACGCCCAAAATTGAGCTGGGCTCTGCTAGGGCATCAGTTCCTGGATTCGGTGACAATTGCAAACTCAAGTTGACATCCTGCTGTATCAAGCTGACAGCATCATGTGTTCGAATTCGTTCCAACTTTCAAGCACGCCATGCATCGATTCGGGGGCTGATACAAATTTAAA
This sequence comes from Pluteus cervinus, assembly GCA_004369065.1. Taxonomy (NCBI): domain Eukaryota; kingdom Fungi; phylum Basidiomycota; class Agaricomycetes; order Agaricales; family Pluteaceae; genus Pluteus; species Pluteus cervinus. The sequence goes on from ML208382.1 coordinate 46,471, forward strand.
GAAAATTAGTTTACTGTAAAAGTGACTTCAAGTTGCAGGGATATGTATTATACTCTGGCCAGGACACGAGAGGACACAAGTCTTACTGCAAAGTGAGAAATTTATTTATGTAACCTTGGAATGGTTGGTGCCAGTAAGTCCACGATCGTCTGAATTGCCACCTTTGCGAACGATAACATCCACCATTGCGGTGCTAAACACAGAAGCATTCGTCACAAGTCTGAGCTCTTCTATTAGTATAAGGGTGGGACACACTACTGTGCCGAAATGCCACTCAGCTTGATTTAGTTTCAACCAAGTCCGGGTGCGTCGAAGAGCAACTACCGAGAACCAAGGGATGTGATTTGTTCAGATGATAACTATGTAGGAAATGTACATGCTCGGGTCGGCGCCATTTGAGACCCCCTCTCTGCTAAGACATGAAGTGAACATCAGTGCGCCAGACCAAGGATTCCAGTGGTTGTACCAAGTTTGGACGATTTGGACTCCACAAATCGAGCTTGAGTCTCATAAACCGGAGTCCTCTTCTGCGCTTGTGCGCTTTCATCTCTTCGATGAGACCAGCGATGGGGTGTTCACGAGGATCTGGTTGGTGAATCTCGATTGAGATCAGGCTGGGAGGAAGAATTCCTGAGCGCGCATCAGTGTCGTCTTCTTGGTTGCTCTCATTATCTGTGTCATCTCCGCCACCGCTATCACTTCTTTCGTCCTCACATTCACTCTCACCCGCTTCACCCTCAGACTCTTCTTGAGAATCAGCGTCACTGGCCTCCTCTCCACTTTCCTCGTCATCGCCGTCGACGTCGTCATCATCACTTTGACTTTCATCTGATCCCTGCTCATTCTCGGGGTAAGGGATTGAATAGTAGTCGTTTAGGCAGTCAAGAAACGAATCGGCTGCAGATCCACGCAGATCAAGGTTTTTGAGATCGGTGAGGCGCTCGGAAGCTATCTTCCAAGAACTTATCGGGAGAGAGGTGACGAGGGTGGAATCTGTTCTGGACAGAGGCAAGCACCCGAACAACCTCAACGCACAGTCCTCCGGGTTTTCGTCAAAGTCGTCGTACCACAAAGTGATGTCGAGAACGAAATCCCGTCTCTGGACTCTTCGATGGATTTTGATGAATAGTTCACCAGAATCTGGGTCGTCCTCGAAAATTTCAATTTTCTGACAGGTATAACTGGTCCACCTCGTGCGTTATCATACGCGCGAACGATGCGGCAAATAGTATCTGCCACGCTCCTAATATTGGGAGTGTTGGATTTGAGGATGAGAGTGGTGGTATTGATGAATTTGAGTCGCGATAAAAGGTACATCTGCCCGTAAAGGCATGCATCTGAAGTGAATTCCGCTAGCTTGGGCAAAGCGACGATCGACGAGGGCTCCGGATCATCGTCATCGTCATCCTCTTCATACCATCCCCAGTCAAAATCGAGGGTGAGGGACTCCAGATTGGGCATCAATCGGAGTGCCTCGAGTACATCCTCTGGGGAGGGTTCATCGTGAGGGTCTTTGATGGTCAGGCTGGTTAGCCCGTGGAAGATAGGAGAACCTAGATCAAGAGCACATGTAACAAATGTCGCAGTCCTGAGCGAAGGAGTCGTTCCTGCGAAATGTTCGATCGACAGGACGAAATCTACAATAAGTCCGGTGTCGTGACGATCCGGGGCGCTCCTTTCAACAAGAAGGGATTCGAGGATTGGTGCCGGATCTTTAAGGTAAGAGGACACAGCTGTCCACAAAGAGGGCGTGAGGGTCAAATGCAATTGTCGGATGCGGGGTAATTCACGGAGTGTGATACGGAGGGTTGGTAGAGATTTCTGGCTCTCGAGATCTAACCGAATAGTGAGAGGATGATTGTTCGACCGCTTCAACCATGCCTCAACGGACGGTGTATCTTCCAAGATGTTGGACCAAAGAGCACCTGATCCAAGGGCAGTAATCCACCAATATCGACACAGGTGGGTTACACCCAACCATGCTCTGCAGGATATTTGGCGGGTGAGGTAGAGAAATACGTTGACCAGAACCTCTGGTGGTAAGTCATTGATATGAGTAGGTTGAAGACTATCACCGTCCTCGCGGGCGACGACGTCGACCATTGTGGTGCTATTGAATTTGTGGATATCGATCAAAAAGTTTTGGCGTTCGTTTATAATAAGGGTCCGTGTGAAATCCTTCCCAATCTGGTCTATGACCGAGAACGCCAGATGTTGGATGGACGAAGAGGATAAGATCATAGATGTACTAGATAATGCTTGTAAGTACTACTCCACTTGTACTCCGCGAGCATTTAACACTAAATTATTGATCGATTCCAGACCTTCCGAGTGCGAACAGAGAGGCGGAGTATAATATGTTTTTTTTAAAAAAAAAAAAAGAGTGCCAACAGAGAATCCTTATCCTTCCCACCCCCTTCCATAATTCATGCAATGTGATAACGGCAGTAAAACAGCAAGCAGGCATGGTCTACCAAGTGCGTATGTTGGATCTAAGCAGCTGGGCAAGATCCTGCACTAACGCTTATACGCATATCATATGGCATATTAAATTACATACGACACCGCTTCCTCGAAGTAGATTTTGCAGTGCTGAACCAACGATTGGAGTAGCCATTCCAACCTTGGCCTTGGGGGGCTAGAGGTGGAAATATTGAGCTTTTGAATTTGACAGGTTCCTGCTCAGTGCTTGACCTGAATTATCGCCTCAATGAGGCCACCGATAGAGTGTTCGCAGATATCTGTTTCTTCTATTTTGATTGATCTGAGGTTGGGTGGAAAAACTTCCATGTCATACCCGTCGCGGATGGGATGCAGCGCGTTTGTGTCGTCCTCCTGACTGCTCGAATATTCACTTCCACCATCACCCTCTTCTTCCCTCTCTTCATTGGTTCCTTCTTGATAATCTTGGTCACTGGTTTGTTCCCCCTCTCCCTCATCGTCGTCGTCGCTCTGACCTTCATCGGATCCCCGCTCGCTTTCAGGGTGACGATAGTAGTCGTTTAGATAGTCAAGGATGCAAGTCCACTGAGAGAAAGTTTTTGGAGATTGGTGAGGTGGGTGGGAACAAGCCTCCAAACCCAATTACCGATTTGTATGTCAGTGGCGAAGGTGGAATCCGCCTCGGACAGAGGCGAGCAATCTTCAAAGAGATTCGATACACAAAGATCCTGACCCTCATCTGGACCTTCGCGCCTCAGCGTTAGGTCGAGAGTGAAGGGACCCTGAGGAACCAAGTTCCTCCATGTCGGTGTATCTCGATGAGTAGATCATCATCTCCATCAGCTTCGAAGAATCCGAGATATTTCACGGGAGTCACTGAGTCGCCGCGTGCATCGTCATACGCATGGACAATGTCATGGACGGTAGACGATACGCTTTCAATATCGAAAGCATATGACGTCATAGTGAGGGTGGTCGTTTCGGTGAATTTGAGTCGTGATAGAATGTACATTTGTCCAACGATGCAATGCCCTGAGGACCTCTTCTGGCGAGGGTTCGAATTCGATGGGAGGGTCCTCGATGGTCAAGGTGGTCAGCCCATGAAAGATGGGAGACCCAACGTCAACAGCACATTTGATGAACGTTGCGCTGGTAAGGTTAGGCGCTACTCCTGCAAAGAGATCGTCCGAAAGAACAATAACCTGGATATGTGATGATTCGCGGTAATTGCGAGGTAGTCGGCTCTTGCTTGAGAGAGAAAAAGATTCCAGGAGTGGCGCTGTGCATTTAAAATACGAGGATACGTCAATCCACAAAGCTGGCGCGAGGGTGAGGTCCAATTGGACGACACGAGCTACTTCTCTGAGGACGGTGTAGCGTCTGAAATGTGGGTCCAGATAGCGCCTGATCCCAGGGCAACAGCTCGCCAATACCGACAGGTTCGTGTTACAGCCAGGCATGCTCTGGAGGAGAGTTGGGGAGAGAGGTGGAGAAATACACGGCTCAGAACCTCTGGTGGTAGGCGATTGATACCAGTAGGTTGACGGGCGCCGTTGTTTTTGTGGGCAATAACGTCGACCATGGTGGTGCTGGCAATGGATGTTAACTAAAGTATTTTTACGTCGGTTGCACGGCCAAGTGCCCGGCGAAAAACGGGTGTAGCGATATCGCCGAATTGGGCCGCGATACTCTCAATGTATCATACACACATTGATCCTTGACTGCATTAAAGATCGAATATTCGAAGAAATAGTGAGCAGCAGATGATTCCGAGATTACAAGCTTGCCACGGAGAAGTGACGGGAAGACCGGGGAATTCGAGATCTGGACATTCAAAAAATGCCAAGGGTGTCGTGGTTGGGTGCCGTTTTGTGGTCGTCGCAGGAACAATTCTTACATACAGTAAGAGTCGTTCGGACTTCCTAGAGGTTTTCGAGTTGTGGATTTCTATGGAAGGGAGACCAAGGTTGCGCCTGGGGTTGCTCGCCTAAGACTCGCTGGCCGCTCTCAGTATTCTTTCGACTCCTTCGACAGTTCCAGGTTTGTCTGTTGGTGGGAAGACTACGTGTATCAGATTGATGACGAGTACATGCTGGATGTTGTTGGGTATCCAGGAGGGATGTGACGATGTTGAGCTCAGGTTCGGTATGCCTCTGCCTTTGTGTTGGGGCCGTCATGTGTCACGAAGAGTCAGGCATTCACGCTCGATGACCTGCATTAGGGCAGTGAGATCTCAATTGCAAACGGGAGAACACTTACATCCAAGCACTTCCCGACGTCATTGACATTGACTTGATGAACACCTTCGACGAGTTGTTGCAGGTCAAAGCCTTGGCCAGTATACCATGACATCATTCAGAGCGGTTTTGTGGCTTAACTCCGTCAAGAGTTTCACAAGATCTGCCTTCTAGTCTTAATTTGGATACGACATCGGTCCCTCACGATGTTTCTAACCTCTTGGATATCACACTGATTCGCAGGTGAAAGGTGCGATTGGCCATGTGAACAGCGATACAACGTTACGAACAATGTATATTGTACAAGGTGAATGACCCCTGTCTACCGGACGTGTATTTAGTGGCCAGGAGGAAGCTACGATTGATGAGTACGGGTAAATGACGACGTTGCAAACTGTGCTCACCTCTTCAGTGATGTTCAAGGCCTTTGCCAGGGCTGAATATTCCTGGGCCGTGGGCTTGGTGGTACCAGTGCAAACTAGGGTGGTGGTTAGGTGATTAGTAACAAGTGTGGTTGATAATATTCACTGTCAACGACGTGTTGCTCGGTCGTGCCAACTTTCTCGGCAATTTGTGCGTACGAAAGACCTGCGCAGAGATAATGAAGTTATCGATAGGAGGTTACAAGCACAGTGACATACCAGATCTAGCCTTTGCAGCGGCAACAGCAGAGCATTGTGGGTCAGCAGCCATGGTGGATGTGGTTCAAGTTGAGGACTTGGGTGCTGTATCCGAGTTCGACCATTTATATACCAATTCGCGTGGGCATAAACTCCGCTAGGAAACCGATGGCCGAGCGCGATTTCCCAAATCGCAGAATGGAGATTGGTTCGAGCTGTTGAGTCTTCCTGGTCAATCAAATCAAATTCAGTCTTCCTTTGGTCGAAGCCCTGTCAGATGATCCTATCGATGTGGTGGGAAGATAAGATAACGCGGAGATGAATTGATCTCTTCCAAAATGGGAAAGTTTGCGCTTGCCCTGGCAAGTTTGCCAGTATTTGGCAAAGGCCTTGAACATTCTCTCGTCGGTATTGTCTGGTCCGTGTACACCGTCGTCCTCAATCTCCTCAAGATCCAAAATCCATCATGGTACGTGCTTTTGTTGTCCAGGTGGTCGTTATCGCACCCAGAGATGTATACTCCATGTTGTATTTCCCGGAGGACCACCCTTTCGTTGGATTGACGAGCTGACGTATGGATGATGATAGCCCCCGAAGAAAGGAAAGGTGCAAAAGGAAGAGGCAACCGTCTCGCTTGGTCCTCAAGTTGCAGAGGGTGAACTTGTATTCGGGGTCGCCCATATCTACGCGTCGTTCAACGACACCTTCGTTCATGTCACCGATCTGTCTGGGAAGGAAACCATCTCCCGTGTTACTGGTTCGTATCCGTCGAATGTCTGAAGATTGACCGTTTTTCACGTCCGGTATCTTAGGTGGTATGAAGGTCAAGGCTGATCGTGACGAATCGTCGCCATACGCTGCCATGCTTGCAGCCCAGGACGTCGCTGCACGTTGTAAAGAGGTTGGAATCACCGCACTTCACATCAAGATGCGTGCTACTGGTGGAACTGGTACAAAATCTCCGGGACCTGGAGCACAGAGTGCCCTTCGTGCCCTTGCTCGTGCGGGGATGCGTCTTGGACGGATTGAAGATGTCACACCTGTTCCCACTGATTCTACCAGGCGTAAGGTATGTATCCAAGTTCCTCGACTGGCAACTATGTTCTAAGTTATCGTCTTTAGGGTGGTCGTCGTGGTCGTCGTCTGTAAAACCTGTGTATATCCATCACCTTGGGCACCTCTCGCGGTTATTATCATGGTATACTGTATTAGATAGATGCTCAATCCCAATTGTCGCCGCACGACGCGCATCGGGGAAACCTGACCCGCGGTCGAGCAACACCAAATGCTAAGCAGAGTTTCGTGGGGGATGGGTCTAACGATCGGTGTTGTTTGAGAATGCGCTTTGCCATTTGGAAGGCATATCCAAAATAGTCCTTCATCAAAACCGCAGGCCATGCGGTGTGGATTTCTATATGCAGCCATGGGATTGTACACCTTAGCATCGCCATTGAACGTTGAGGACGATGTTGAGTGGTGCGGACCTCTCTCCCGCTTGGGCCATCTTGGGAATGCGGCTGGAGTTAGGCAACCCTGATTCCGCGGTCGCCATCCTTCCACCACTTCGCCCTCGCATGCTCGTACATGGAGCTCAAACTTGTTTACAGGATTCTTCGTAAAATCTCGGACTGGACGCTGGACGGCTACTTCTCCGAAGTGCTTGTTGAAGGGCAAGAGAATGTTCCGAAGAATTGTGCGTTGATAATGTCTGTATGGTTTCAAATTCCTCTCTTTCGCTCCCATGTCTTCAGGCAACAGTCACCGATGTCATCCTCGAATGTACAGAGGCCTGGGACTTTACCAGTGCTTTTCTCTTGCCATGTCTTTCTCCCCTAATGTGGGGCCATCCATGGATGACGTCGTTGCCGATGTGTTAGGAATTCACGCTCGTTGTTATCTGACGTCGAGTGGGAATAACTTCGGGCCCAGCTTGCATTTCTTCTTACGAGTTGGGGTATGGTTTTCGTACTGACACTGAACTTTCAGTGCGTCCTCTCATCATAATGAGATTATTGATATTGCGACGTTGGGTGAGCTTCCCAATCAACTATATGCGTCTATTTCGTGGATATATGCTCATCGTTTCACCTTTTTATCGTGTTGGATAGCTGCTACAATGCCTCATAGGAGACATCTATCATTTTGGGCAAAATCCACTATGTTCGCCAACCCAATAGCTGGCGCTATACTTTCGTCTTCTGGTGCTATACCCGTCAAGAGGAATCCCAACACCAACAACGGGGGGAGTACTACGTCACCGTCAGACTCGAGTGGAGGCTCCAGTACTCCTCCTTCTACCTCCAGCCAAGCTAGTTTGTTTTTGGAAACATCCAAGGCTTTGGCAAGAGGTGAAGTTATTGGAGTGTTTCCTGAGGGCACGAGTTATACGGAACCAGGGATTGTACAGATGATGTCGGGTGCTGCGTGGGCGGCGGTGGATTATGCGAAGTGGATTGAAGAAGGGAATGGGAGAGAGATGGATTTGGTTATTGTGCCAGTGGGGATTGTGTATACTGACAAGTCGAGGTATTTGAGTCGTGTCGGTCATTTCCCCTTATGCCTGTTTAAACCCCGACTGATGACTGTTCTTTTTGTTGCAGATTTGTGTGAGATATGGGAAGGCTGTCCGTATTGCAGATTATACCACAGGGATCAAGGATGCGGAGGACAAGGGAGCTGCATCCAGGAATGCTGTTAAGGATATTATGAAGGAGGTGGAGGGACAGGTCCTTGAGTATACGGTCAATGCTCCAGACTGGTGAGCGAATTCTTGTGGTTTGGGGAGTGACATAATTAACTCTTCTATAGGGATACATTGTATGCTGCGTTGACGGCTCGTGATCTTCTGTGGACAGATGAACATAATATACCACTTCAAGAGTGGGTTTCTGTTTCACAAATGCAAGTCACTTTCGTGCCTGTTTAGGATCGAAGCTTACCATCCCGCAGACTTATAACACTATTTTCAAGACCTACTACTGACACAAAAACTCTTTCGGACATCAAAGCTTCCCTCACAAAATATCGCGGTTTGCTCCACTATACAAACATCCGCCATGCAGTTTTGGAATCCCTACTTCCGCCTATGGACCAACCTCAAAAGTCTCTTCTATCTCGAACTGCATCATCCGCCATACGACTTCCGATAAGATTATTGACTATTGCTTTATTTATCCCTCCATTTCTAGTGCATATGCCTGCCTATTTCACGGGGAAGTTGTTTGAGAGAATGTTGGCTGCCAAAGGTGAAGAGGAAGCCAAAGCACAGTTCAAAGCTGTTGGTGGTGGAATTGGGCTCGGTGGAGGAATTGGTGTGGTTCTGGGCTTCTTGTGGAAGACGTATGGGTGGAAATTCCTGTTAGGGTGGGAGGGCAAGTCGGTGGACACACCTCTTGCTATGTTGAAAGTGACGCTGAGCTTCATTGGCATGGTTTATACGGGTGTTTGGGCTATTACGCGATGGCACAACGCACTCGTGGGTAGGGTTTATTATCGGTGAGCGTGGTATTTCTGATCGTGTGCATTATGGGTGTTGATAGAGGCTTCTACAGCACTCAACAGATAATCACATCGCTCAAGATTATGATGCACCGTCACCCTGGGTTGACGCCCACAGAATTGGAGGCTTACGGCCGACCTCCTTTGCCCCCCGCAAACCCTTACATCAAACGAAAGGAACTACAACTAGGTGAAACACAGTGGATGCCCCCTCCACGTGTACCTGTGTCGTCACTCCGACTTGTAGGGCCTCTTCTTCGTGCGAGGGTTGAGGCGTACAACAGCGTTGCGCGGTTCTTGGCTGCTCCGGAGTACAGAGATGTTGTTGAATTTTTGAAGGCGCGAGGAGCTCGTGTCCCTTTGTTGTAATTCCTTGGTGTTCTAGGTTGACTCCTTGAACAGGGCTACAATATAGGTGTATTCTACTCTTCTCTTATCCTTCCTTCTCGGATAATTGGTAGCTACTAATGAGGTGATCAAGCTGTTGAAATTACTATATTATATTGGACCTCTCTGTATGGTTCCTGACTCGTTCACATCTTTTGTAGTCCCGCCGCTCTCAAAGCACATTGCTGTGGTCCGCGGGGCAAGGAAACGTTGAGTTCTAACAGCCTCTGTCAGGATTTGTAGCGGCACCGCCACAACCAGAGGCGCATGCCCGAATTTGTGACGTTCACTCGATTCTGCCGTGTGTTTTCGACCATCAAAACAACCTTCAATCTCCCTCTCCATTTCTCCCCTTCCCCTCCACCTCCATGCAGCGCTGTGTATAACTAACTCCGTTTACGATTTTCCAATTTTTTTCGAAGACCCGTACGACGACAGTTTACGACTGACAATCTCTCTCACTACATACCCTTCGAAGAAAAGAAGCGGGTTACGGCGTTCTCCCTTTACGACCTCTGCTTCGGCCTTCTGCTTTGCGCTATTCTTTGCTTCAACTGATCAGCCTTCGGTGCTGCGCATGTGATGCTGGTACTTCACCCGTCCAGTCAGTGCGATGTTTGTTTCGATCCGTATAGTTGGGACGACCCGTTAAGGTCTCCTTATGCGATACCTTGTGGTCATGCTTTCTGTTCACCGTAAGTCCTTGATTTTTGCAAATGGTTTCTTCCTTTATATCCGTTGATCGACGGAAGTGCACCTGAGGGAATTGCTATTATAGCATTTCTTGCGTTTACATTGATGGCAATTAGAGGGTTGCGTCACCATTCTCATTATGTTGTTGGGAGGCTTTACAGCATTGATGGAAATTACTGACTTGTCTCTTTTATGCATATTATATGTGTAGATGTCTACAAATGGTGACACCGAGCAATTGCCCGTTATGCAGAAAACCGTTCGCTCGTGATCGGATACGAAAGTTACATGTGGACAAACCTGCGGATGTGGATGATCAGAGGGAGATGGACCTGTTGAGGAGGTTGATGCTGTATTGGGATGCTCAGGATGACCACCTTGCGGTTCTGTTGGAGGAGGTAGAGCAATGGCTATTAACGAGGCACGAGGAAACGGTGAGTTGGTTTCCCTAAAACGCATTTGGCAATGTTATTGACAAGTGGTGTCGATGTAGTCCATTGCCCTACGGAAGAGTGTATTAGCTGTCAAAGCATACCAGCGTCTGAAAACAAGGAAGGAGCATGACAAGCGGAGAATCAGGATGCTGGAAAACACACTGGAGGAAAGGGACAGGAGGGCTGATACCGACAAGGAGATGGGTCGAGCTGTCGAAGAGAGTCTGTTAGCTCATGCTGAACAGCTACAGAGGTATGTGATTGCATCCGTTGTCCACGGCGCTCTGACTTACGCGACCATCCCAGGCAGGCAGGTGTTCCATCGGTTTAGTATTCCATCCTATTTTGCTCAAGTTTTACCCTAGATGAAAGAATACGAAGACAGAGTTGAAGAACTGCGCTCAGAACTCCGACGGCAGATATCCAATCATCCAGCAAGCCTCAACCCCTTGCCGACACTACCTGTTCCTGTGTCCCTAGAACAGATATCCGCACTCAACCGAGATCCTGGTTCCTATTTCGTTCCTGTAACAGACGAAATCAAGGCTCAGTATCCTCCTGGTGTCTCACCGTACATCGTGCAGCAACCACTTCCACCTGATAGCGGTGCCCAACCTGAAAAAGGGAAACGGGATCGGAAGTCAAAAAGCAAAGGGAAGGAGAAGGAGAGAGACCCTGTTCAACAACAGCTAGCTCCGATATACCAACTCCCTTCTGAAGGTCATGTTCCCGGCGCTGTCACAAGAGAGCGCATCGGAGTACCCGTCCCAGAGATGTTACTCAGCGGAAAGGCATCAAGTGCTCCGGATAACCGTATTCCACCATCATCATCATACGTTACCCCCTTCCTTGCAACCCATAGAGAAGACACCCACCCACAACCCCAACCAGTTATGACCAGCGTCTCAGGGGGTATCGTTATGCCCCAATACCCAAATTTTGCAGGCCCATCTATTCCCATGGCGCAACACCGCCCTTATATTCACCGACCACATCAGTCTTTCAGTGGCCTCGGCTCGTCTTCCACCGTGACTACCGCGCATACAGAGGCGACTTCCCCATCCGCTTCACGGCGCCCAAGCAGCAGCCGCCGACGGAGCACAATCGACGGTCACGTATCAGAAGGACACGAAAATCTGGGTTCCTCTATCAGAGCACACCGTACAACCGCTCACAGGCGATCAAGTAATGCCAGACGAGAAAGAGGAATACCAGAGAATGAAACTCAAGACATTTCATTTACCCAAGCGCCTCCCATGAATGTCTCCGCATCTGGATCGTCCGCTCACCTTTCTCTCCTTTCACATGGACCTTCTTCCTCCACCTCACTCGTGCATATACCCGGTGCGCAAATGGCCGAGGTTTCTCGAGATAGTTTGGTGTCGTCATGGGGTACAGTGGAAAGTAACCCACAACAAGCCACGGTCGCAAATAGCTCAATGGCAAGCCTACCTCTAAGGAACTTTTCCCGACCCCCTGGTGCTAGTGCCACAGACCTACCTGACATCGGAAACCTTGCCATCGTTGCCTTCCCAATTAGAGAAGCTGACGAGGCTATCTACGATCGTGGAACTACTCCCCTTGCCCGTCCGATTACCCTTGGAGGTAGAAGAAACTCGCGCTCAGAAAATCGTATGCCACAACATCAACCAGATGCAACACCAAGGATGAACGATAGTTCAAACAGTCTCGCATTGGTCACTTACGAACCTGAGGAGGCAACAGACGTTGTTGAACCTTTGATGCACCCGAGTCATATGCCACCTAACGATCGTCGTCGACCTCCTCTTCGACTTCCGTCAACATCATCTGTGGCTTCATCTGTGAATGGTCGTGGACAGGGTGTAGGTGGTAGACGTGGTTCGGTTCTTGGAGAGGAGTCGGTCGGTGCGTCACTCGATGAGATTGTGGGGAGTTATGGGAATGCGCTTGGATTGGACTTGAATGGATCGCCTGAACCACCGACCATCTCGGCACCAACGCCGATTTTCTCGAGTCGCTCGTTTTTGAGGTCATGGAGTTGAGGGGATGTGGTGGTGGTGGCCAGCTGATAAGCTGAAGGGGCCACGATGGGTTTATGTCTGATGCTATTTTGATGAAGGACAGTTTGGGGTATGTGTCCGGAAACCCCAGACTTGAATTGCCTTATGGGTGATGATCTTAAGACGAATTCATTTGGGTGGCTAGGCCTCCAAGATGTTTCCTGCTGTTGCTGTTGTTAAGGTGTTTCAACCCTTGTAGTTGTTGCTGCTGCTCTATCCTTGCTATGCTCGTTTCTCTTCTTTTTTTTTTTTTTCCTCGCGTCATTTTCCTGTTTATCTCAATCTCATGTTTCTTCACCCTTTTTTGCAATTTCGATGATGATAACTGTCATCCCCTCATGTGTCTCGTGCATGACATCAATTGCTTATTTATTGTCACCGTGCCCCCAGTTTTTCGATTGCGGGGCTTATGCCTGGGTTTTCTTTTCTGGTTGGTTTGGTGGATTCCTCGCCCCAATCACCTTGATTTGGTGTGTGGATTATAGAAGGATGGATGGATAAATATCTTACGTATTGTCATGACTCGATGCAATTCAAACTACAGTATGTTCGAGTGAGAAAGAAGCCTTCGAACTCGCTTCTACTGTATGTCCAGGACCTGACATGGACACTCTACACAGGTACAGAGGCATATGACTCTCAGATGCTATTGAGTATCCCTTACGTCCCCCCTCGAGGTTGGGATATTGATACTCTATCTATGGACGCTTCCTGCATGCATGCAGTCCAGGTTGACGTCGATCTGACTAGGCGTAGAGTCTGCATAGCTCACGTGTTATTTGGTATCATACAAGCCATTTCACCTACGCCACCCCTTCCCAATAGTGTAATCGAAGCTTGCAGATATCTACCTCCAGGATCTTCATCTAAATTCAGATCCCTCATGACGCAATGCGTCTGAAGTATTTCATATTTCCTCATCAATCACACATCCCAAAAGTAGACCGAAAACCAAAGGACAGGTAGATGACCATATTGGACCTGCTGAGAAGCAAACTTGTGCAAGTACACGATCTCAATCATAAACAGGCCACAGAGCTGGGTAGGCTTACGGGGCGTCCATCCGAGTCGGAATGATATTGATGGATGCATCGATGACCAAGAACCCATTCGACCATCGATAACGATTGCGGATCGATAACCACCTGTTGTTCTCAAGGCTGTTCTAGAGATTTAGAGGAGGGAAAGTATAGTTTCGGAAAGTCTTGTATTCGGCCTGAGGTTACGACCGAAGGATGAGAACATGCAGCGGCGGGCTGCAGTTAATGGCCGGGCGCCCGAGTTGATTTGAGTCGACAGATCATATATCATAGTCGGGAGTGTTTCACTGGAGGATAAGCAAGCCGAGAATGTGTTGCATTAGCACGACATTCTGGAGTCTGGAGGAATCCGATCTTTTCCGTTGACACAGCCAGCCAGAAAGCAAACGGGCGAACCAACCGATGGGCCGTTGTTTATTGTGAATCACGGCCCAGTCCAATGTGTGGCAGAAAGGCGTCGTGACCAAGTCGGACCCAGAAAATCGGAGGTAACCTCTCGAACACACCGAGGTCAACTTTCAAGGAGGCAGCGTGGAAGCTACATCGTGATTATCGATAAGAAACATGAGCACGGGGCATGCTGGGCCGACTTGCGCGCCCCTCGTGAAGAACCTTGTGCATGCTCTTTGCTCGATTTGAAAAGGCGTGGTTCGGACATCCCGCTTGAAGGTGGTGGATCATAGACCAGAAATGGGTAATGACCTACATCACCTATGGCAGGCATTGAATTAATCTGGGGGATGAGGCTAGGGTGTAAGGATTTACCGGAAAATGGACAAGAGCCAAACGTTTGGGGAGGTGGCGTAGTCTGTGTCGAAATCCGCCTTCTCCGAGGGTGCCCGAGTAGTCGATTGCTGACAGGATGTTGGTGAGGTCAAGCGGGGCGAACACATGCAGGATCACCCGGAAAACGAGGGTCCGAGATTGGCGTTCTCGAAGATGGCCGTGGGTTTAAACATAGAATATATTGCTTGTGATGGCCGTTTGAGCGATGGCCGTCGTGTCCTGATGTAGGTGTCAGAACGCCAGGCAGAACATGGGCAGAAGACCTAGCATCAAAAGCATAATCGACGTCAGAGGACGAGTTCTCTGATGTATGTGGGGTTGACAAGGCCATCGCAGAAATAGATGACAGACCTGGAGTATTTGCAGTTCACCTGATATTGGCTTAGAATAACAGCAATGTCAAGGAATCGTACGGTATACAGTACGAACGAACGAATCTGCGTAGAAAGCCCGAGCTTGATGCCATAACACCAAAATTGGACGTCGAACAAGCAACTCTATGGGGTTTCACCAACGCCGAGCACCTTAAAAGCTAAACGGCTCGAGTCCGACCAAAGGGGGACCGTTGGCGTTCGTTCTGGGGTATGAGAACCACGTAGATCTTGGTTTGTAAATGAGCACATGGAAGCAGGAAAGGAGATCCACTAGGATAAATAAGGGTCAACACGTCTCGAAAGCTCAGCTATCCTTGAATCGAAAGAGCTGCCCAAGATAAATAAAACTCATCTCAAGGCTTTGGGACGAGATGGTAGACCATGAGGTGTGCATAACCTATTTAGAGTCAAAATGGTTCATCACGGGAAAAACGACAGACACCCGATAGGCCATAACCTTAGGTCATGCAGCACACTTGCCTGAGATTAGAGCGAATTGAGACAAGAACATTTCAAAGTAGATTGCTCCCATGGGGGTGGACGCGATAAGCATCCCCAAGTCGGGGTCGCTCTAGATCTAGGGCGCACGGAGAGCATGGTGAGGAAAGATACCCATGAATTTTTAGAAGCACAGTTGGTGTCGGGTTGCCCCCCTTCCCCCGAGGGACCATAGCTGGAATCGATAGTAATAGACCGCAGCAACAGGAGACGAAGATGGCACTCAATCCCAGGTTTCCGAGATCCAGAACCGCTGCAGATTCAGTGGGGGAAGAAGGATGTCACAAAATTAGAGGGTTAAAGATAGAATGTACTGCTTGTGATGTCCGTTCGCCTGAAGCCCTTCGTCGTGTTGATTGAGAAGTCGAAGTGCGGATGCAGTGATAATGGAGGGTCCCTTGAAGGAAGTCATTAGCATCCACACACCGGGAGAGTGGTCTCAGCCAGTGCGGGGTTGATCAGGCAACAAATCGCGAGCTGAGTGTATTCTCACCCGGGGGGAACTTCCATCACCGAGGGACTCTGGCTATGTGGCTACAAGAAACGAATTGGTCAAGGAAAACATAGGCCCTCGCGTTGTTCTCTGATTCAGTGACAAAAATTGGCAGCTGCTCCGTGGTAAGTCAAAGTGATCAGACACCCACGAGGAATTAAACACGATGGAGCAATAAGATAACCCGAATTTTCTGCAATCGATCGTTAGTAGCAGATCAAGAAACAGGCACAGTAAGATGAGAACCTGATGGACACAACCACCCCCGCTGGCGCCTTTGGACCAAAATGGCGAGGTTGGCGCTTATCCCGTGTATGAACCCGAAGACCGCGCATAGCCAGCAGCTGCGGCAAAGGGACAGGACACTTCTGATCAAACCACCTCGCAATCGTGGATGTTTGCGGTGTTAAACCGCTTGGGGAACCTGTTGCTGTAGAGTGGCGAACGAGGTCAAAAGTATGTCTGCCTCATTTCGCAACATTATCGGATCGTCTGTTTGAGGACCTCGCGATTTGCCTTCTCTCAATATTTCGGCGCTGGGTTTCCAGATGTATTCGGGCATTCTTTCAGGATCTAAAAATGAGGGTCAAAGGAACCAAAAAGCTCAGGGCAACGTACACATGGGTATGGAAAATGCCGTGTTGTAGAGGTGGTCTTGTTGAAACCAGAAACGTTTCTGACCTTTTTCAAGGATGATCTTCAGATAATTCTGAACTGGCAGGAATCCGCCGACGGTCGTAATGCGGAACCTGCACGGTCATTCTAGCACGTTCCTGCAAAATTCGAGTATACCCGCCACCTTCTTCTTCGTCGAAATGCTGCGACCTGCTCACCTTTTCCTGGCTGTACTGTAGAAGACGCGAAGACCAAAGCCTAAGCGAGCGCGCGGCTCTGGGTCCAAAATAAGACGCGTGGGAAAGCGGCATGGAACCTGCGCCATGCACACGCCTCGCACAGGCTGTTCATCACCCTCCTTGACCCGTAACACCCTCGAATATTATGTCGCTTGTGCGTATCTTTTTTCCTTTACGTCCAAATCTGACTCATGTTTACTTGGGATATCAATGCAGATACACGCCTTGGTGGCTCGTGGCCAGGTTATATTGGCAGAACATCAGGCAGGGAAGCGAGATTTCTCACAAGGTACGGAAAGACGCAATCGCGACCTTTTGAGTTTCTAACCCGATGTCTTTCGGAACGGTCATGTCTTGTAGCTGTCCAGACAATCCTTTCGAAGATTCCTCCTAATAACAGGTGCGTTCCAATTGTGCGAATGCAGTGGCGAAGTCTTACTGATGCGGCCACCGCAGCAAACTTACCTATGCATGGGAACAGTACAACTTTCATTACATTTCCGAGGGCGGGTTCACGTTCTTGGTAATGGCGGACGAGAGTGTTGGGAGGTAGGCTTCCTTTCTCCTTCCGCAATATCTGCATAAAGGAAGGATCTGACAAACCTCGTGTTTATTCTATATAGGAGAATGCCATTTGCGTTTTTGACTGAACTTCAGCGAAAGGTTTGTACTTTCTGATGTTCCTTATCGTTAGTTGACACTCATGTATGTCCTCATCTGCGCAGTTCACCGCTACGCCTTCCTCTTCGTCATCCACCTCCTATGACGACACCCCTGCCCATGGCCTCCAAGGGACTTTTGGACCCGTCATCGCTTCCTTGGTGCACACATACAACACTGCCCCACCCTCAGATGAATTAGCACGTGCTCAGACAGAACTGAATCAAGTTAAGAACGTCATGGTCCAAAACGTCGAACAGATCTTAAGCCGAGGAGAACGGATCGAATTGCTCGTTGATAAAACGGATGTTATCGCGGGCCAAGCAACCGCTTTTAGGCGAGGTGCGCGAACCGTCCGAAGGCAAATGTGGTGGAAGAACACAAAAGTAGTGATCCTTTGTATGATTTTCGCTTTGGTACGTTGGCCGGCGGTGCTCTTGGTTTTCACGAGGTTCTTACAACCTAATTTGGCTCTTTTAGCTCTTTTTCTGGGTGTTGGCGGCGCAATTCTGTGGTCCTACGCTGACCCAATGCAGTATATGACGGTAGATCTGCCGTTGTTTCCTTATTCATCCTACTTCCATCCATCCCCTCATTTCGAGCTAAATCAAGATTTTGCTTACTACCGACCACTTCAATGTAACATGTTGCATATACTTTTCGCCCTCGGGCGGGCAGCACTCTTTCGACATTTCAGCGCCGACATCAAGCCTACTTACATCGCCCTCCCTTCAACTTCTCGCCCCCTTTCCTCCTCGATTCCCCTCGAGGCTTCCTTCGCACCGCAAGCCTGGCATGTTTAACGCCACATACCGTACTCCGCAATCACGACTCTCAGCTCTGTCTGAAAGTCGAGAATCATGGAAGATCCGGCCTATCACCATTCTCTACAGTGTGGATGTTTGGTGATACGGCTTAAGTACCTCAAAACCCCGACATTCTGAACACAAGGGGGGGAGCGCCCTCCACAAGAACCGTGCTGACTTGTCTTGTCAATCGAGGAATCTCTCCGGAGAAAGTCCACACCGGTTGTCGGGTATTGATGATATCCGTGACCTCCTCGACAGGTCATCAACTTATCGGTTGAGTTGGGTTTGGTTTCTCTGGCGTTCACCATCATGGTGCAACTGCATGGCTTAGTGAGTACTTGATCGAATGGAACTCATGCCAGTCTTGTTGTGTTGAAGTGCTGTGGTCGTGATTGAAACCGCGCAGCAATAGGCCTACCAGTGCCAGGATACTAGGCCCCTCTGTATGCGCAACAGCGCAGTGAAGCTGGAATAGGCTCTTTCCGTACAACCTGACGTCACTTCGTGAGCACTTTATTCGCTCATTAGGTGCTGTGCAGAACCATGGCTCAGATTAGACATTTACAAAGTTGGAGGCTGAAGATAACATCACCCTCCGGCGCCGCTTCATCGCACTGCATTCAAGCCAAAATAAATCCACTAGAAGTCTTCCTCCTTAGATTCCCTCTCACGAGATAAGATCATACTGACCACGCGTAGTCCAGTCAGAAAGTCGAACCACAGAAACGTTCTCTGCTATGCCGTACGCGCCACTACGGATGTTATAATTGGGCTTCACGTTGCAGATTTTTTGTCATCGGGGTACGGTACTAATACTTGTCCATAGACACCATCATCAAGTCAGGTCAGATATTCAAACAACGGGTTAGGTCCTCCTCCCCTCTATCTACGGTCAGGGCTTCTCGGTATCACCCACTTTCCATGGCATCGCCATCTGACATCACTATAGAATTCGAACCCTGTCCAAAAATCACTCCCCCTTTTTCTGAGAAGTCCAAGAAGCTTATGATCAACAAATGCTAAGTAACAAAAGTCAAGACGCGTAAGGTCGGACTGGGGCCAATATGTAGGACAACAAGATCTTGTTAAGGTAAAATGAAGGGATCAGCCATACTCAGATCCCTCTCATCCCATTGTCCTCTCAACAGGCTGGAATTACAACAACAACAACGGTGCCTTGGTTATAACATATGCACCCGCATGGGTCCACATGACCCGCTAGTCGATAAAGAGATAAGATAGATAGCCTTGTGCCCATTCAAATCCCAAGTCTTTTTGACAGCATTTTTCCGAAATTTAAGTAATCAAGACGTGCACAATTGGCTCAGACCACACCAAGAGGGTTTACATACAACGCGGTGAGGCCTGGTGAACGTAATCACCACCACCACCGACGAAAACACCAATAATAATTGCAGTTGATACATGTTACTATATGCATTTACGACAGTTCAGCATAATACAAGTACACGGTACGTCGTGGAGGGAGGGAGTACAAATCGCCCGTACCCACCGCTAACGCACAATGACGAGGAAGGTTGAAAAGGGGAAAAGAAGGTAAAGCACAGAGCAGAACAAAGTCCGATGCATTTGTGTCATTGTGATGAGAGTGGGGTGGTGGAGAGAAAGGAGGGGCGAAAAACGTTTGTTCTTCAGAACAACATCATAAACATAATCGAAAGCAACCGTCGACCTCGGAGAGGAGGACAGATAATTATACCCAACAGAAAGGGGGGAGTTGTAAGGGTGAGAATCAGAAAGAAGCTTGAAGATGGCGATGATGCTCGAAACCAATGCAAAAGAGTCGGAGTCGTTGAAGGGCTGAAGAAAAGACAGGGAGGGAGAGAGACATAAGACATGAACCGTGAGCTGAGCTGAGGCTGACTTTGACATCCATAGATCATAACGGGCGGCGGCAAGCGTGAACACCCTGGCCATAACGAGTGAGAGAGAAAGAGGAAATTGAAGTCCGTGTGGAGATTGAAGTCCGTGTGCGTGTCCGAATGAGAAGTTGTAAATCTTCACAATGGTGAGATAATCGAAATAGCCAGAGAGAGAAACTTGAACCGAGTGTTAGTATCGGTGGTGTTCACGCATACAACCGCGCACTTGATGTCGAAGTCATCATCGAAGGGGGTCCTACATGTCCTTTAGGTCCGGGTCCATATCGTTGATGTGAATGCAACTGATGAGCTGGCACCGCCGAAGCCAAATTTGAAATACCTTCGCCTCCTCGGTGAACAGGAGCCGTCGAACCAGGTCGAACATGTGTAGAACCACTTCGAGCTAACGAAGTCGTCGACGAACCACCTCCAACCATATTTGTCGACCAAAGGCTACTAGCTGGATGCATTGTCGCAGTCGGTGGCGCGAGCGAAGGTTGGTGATGATAAGAAGGCATCGAAGAAGCCAAAGGAGCAGCATTCTTCGATGATTCAGCTTTGAGGCGATCCCTCTCTGCCCGACGAGATTCCTTATCCTGTCGTCTCTGCTCCTTGTCCAAAGCCCGCTGTCGCTCTCTTTCTGCTTTCTGAGCATTTGCAATTGCCTGCGCAGCCGCACTAGCAGAAGAGACACGTGTAGGTGGATTAGGGGTAGACGAAGGTTGGGGAGGTGCAAGGTCACTTGACAGACTATGGCAATCAACGGATTGTTGAGCGGGTTGAGGGGGTGAAGATCGGTTCACAGGAGATGGTCCTGAACGCGAAGGTGGACGTGAAGGTGATGACATCGATGAGGAAGGTGGTGGTAATACTTGGATATCCTCGCGTTGTGTATGCTTATGTTCACGAGCAGTGAAGGTCGGAGGGAAATGGTCGACAGGGAAGTTGGGAAGTGAAATGGACATGGGTGTATTGAGGATGTTGTGGAGACGGCTACGGAGAACCTCCGGATCTTGACTCGGCGGAGAGTTCTGTCGAGCGGAACCACTGGCTCCACCATCGGGTGAGGGCGGATGCTGGCTCGACTTGCCCGAAGACTTCTTGGATTTGTGACGGGGAGAGTTCGTTCGACTGCTAGGACCAGGACTGGATGCATCCTGAATCTTGCTAGGCGATTCGCTTCTTGTGTAAGAATGCGACCGCGATCGACTCTGCCTCGAAGAGTCTTTTGGGACGGAGAGCGAGATCCCGCTCTGGGGAGCAGAGGAACATAGCACCGACGCTTCCGTGGCTCCAGCCACAACTGGACCTGGTGAAGGTGAACGCACTGCTGGAGACGCTCTCGACACATCTGGAGAAAACACCGAGAACCGCACGCAATGACAAGAGAAAGGATGTCCTGCAGCGTTACAAGGCTCTTCCATGGGAGGACCACCCTTGCCGAGCGTGCCATCCCCAGATTCCTCCTCCTCCTCCACATCCGGCAACGTCGAAAAATTCTCTGTTGTCAAACCCAAACCACCCGTGAACTGAGGGAGCGGTGAAATAAGGAGCGAATTGGGATCGGCTAAAGCAGCGTCCTTGAGGCCTTTGCGATCAAGGCCTGTAGCCAACTTGGATACGAAAGTTGGGCTTCCGTTGCTGGGAGATCCCGTTGAATATGGTGGTGAATCCGGTAACACAGTAGCTTTGGGATATTGAAGTCGTTGAACATCCTCCCTCAGCCTGAAACATTCGCTCACGACCACATTGTACTGTTGAAGCACCAAAATCAGTCGTATGAACGGAGCGGGATGACTATATGCATCAACTTACGCAGCTATGAGGGGATCGTCAATGAGGGGGGTTTAAAAGAAAAGAAAATGTAATACTCACTCTACCATGGTCTGATAAGCTGCGTGGGCGCGAGTCGCATGGTCCCTCAGGCTTCTTTCCATTGTTGCCGCTGACTCCCTCTCTTCCTTCCTCGACGATTCCATCTCCGAAATGGCACGTTCCAAATCCCCCTTCTCCGTAGTCATCTGCGAGATTTCCTTGTTCAGATCCTCAACCGACTGCTCTTGAGCCCGCAGCATACTCTTCACTTCGCAAAGATAAGCAAGCATTCGATAACTTGCACGGAAGTCGGAGTACTGGTGGCGATTAGAGGCGCAAACGTCAGTCTTGGGATCTCGACGTGCTCCAAAGGAAGCTCACCATATGCCGTGGCTGACCAGCAAGGAAAGTCTTGCATTCAGCAATCAGCTGGCGTAAACGAGCTTCGGTGGTACCTTCATTCGTTATACTGGTGATCGCCTCTTGTAACTTTCGTGCTTCCTGGTCGGAAGTAGAGAGCGGCTGAGATCGGGGGGAAGACGAGGAACGTTCGCTTTCGACATCGACATGGAGTTTGGTTACGGATTGTTGTGTGAAAGGAACACGACATAGCGGACACGAAGGTCGGCCGATATGGTGGAGACAGCTGGCGGCGCGATGTCAGGGTCCCCTATGTTGAAACAAACAGCACCAACGGTACTCACCCGACACAGAAGACATGTCCACACGGTATCGAACAAGGAGCCTTATTCTCTTGGCCAAAAGTTTCTAAGCATACATCGCAAGTTGAACCCGGAGCCAAGCTGAGCATAGCCTTCTGAAGCGTCCAATACGAGAACGTAAGATAGAGAGAGGAGAAGAGAAGAAGAGATCTAAGGGGATAGGGAGTCCAGGGTATACAGGAAACAGACGATGGATGGGTGCAAGTTGGTTAAAACCTGACCACGGAACAGCAGATGGGGATTGGTTGTGCGGCGGGGGAAGGACAAAGGTCCTAAAGTACTGTAAACATGAAAGGTCAGAAGGAGGCACGTTATATGGGGGCACGAGGCCGCCGCTTGGCTGACGGGAGATTACTTACTCGGAGAGGAGGAATCAAGCATTTCGAATCGAACTATGTCACCCGGTCCCTGGCCTCAGAGATCAGAGATGTGAAGGATCCAGTCCTGATTGGGCGAATAGGAACAGGCCTAGCCAGCACTCTGGGACTTGACGCATGAAACAACAATGCCAAAGATAAGCAAGAAAAGTACCTTCGTAACGAGGCAGCGTTACAATCACAGCAATTCCGGAGACTGAGGCACTTGCCTGAAGTAGAATAAAATGGGTTGGCCGTGACAAGAAAGTCTTGACAGGGCCCACATGATTGGAATGAGATCGGACATCGGATCGAAATGTGCTGCCTCATGTTGACCGGCACGCAAACGAGCGCCAAACCGATTCCAGGACGAACAGCGTCCAGAATGCATCCACCCACGGATGGTCGTGGGACTCGCCTGCAACAAATTACGAGGTGATAAACTCCAGAAGGGTCTGATGTGGGAGCAGCAAAAGTTCTTCACGTTCACGAAATCCTGTAGGTAAAGAAATGCTGTTACACGAACGTTGAGATGAAGACAAATCGCAACTCTTTCCCCATTTCTCGATGCGAGTAGGCAACTCACGTTGATCACGGGTATTGGGCGCGTTTCAACCATGCTGTTGTTGGCCGCTTCGCGCATATAGCCAGCTAAAGAGCAAAATTGCAGTTTGGCGAAGCTAAACCTGAGCATTTTGAGCCAGACTGGTGATGGCGAGCTTTGCAAAATGAGTTTAGCGCTCCCATGCGGATTGTGGGTGTTTTACATGTGTCCGAACCAACAGCGGCGAAACGGATAAAGATAACCTGCCCTTGTCCAATTGGAATGGACGTGGTGGTCGGAGTGCAAGATGCGTACGGTGGCTGCGCTCTCGATTGGATAATTATCTGAGCTAGTATGACTCAATTACAGCTTCCAACGACCTGCTGTCACGGTGGACGCGAAAAGTTATCTCGATTACCTCATCAACGAATCCTATTCTTATCCTTGTTGGATGTGTGCAGAATTCTTCGAAGGTACAGGTATTCCGAGGCACAGCAAGTTCTGGTATCGACCACAGCACGAGAAATGTTCGCATGGCTACACCGACGTTACCGCAACCCCGTCGACCGCGTCACCGCCCAGGACTCCAACAACGTTTGTCCTGAAATGGACAACACAGCGATTTGTACGTCTTCAACTCCAGTTAGTAGTATGTACAGTACACCATGGCCATGGCAATTTCTATCGCGTAATAATCGCTAAAATCATTGATATGATGATGGCCTACTTGGTGCAAAGCGATGGAAACCGGTCCGAGGTGGTATCCTCCTCAAGGTGACGATGTCCTACTTGGGAATATGCTCCCGACTCATTGACCAGCTCATCGTTGCCTTGGTGCCTTTTCCCATGTGTAATAAGAAGACGTCTATCTATGCAGGATTCCTGATCGTTATTCGCTAGCTTATTCAATCAAGACTACTTACACCTCGAACCCCCAGACTGCGACTTCGGGAAGGTTCAAGACTTCCAATCAATCATCACAATCGTTGTTGTCTTGTGCTGTCCTGCGCCCGTAGTCCAGCCGAACGGACATGCCCGGCCGTTGGCGCCAAAATGCTTTCTCGACTCAACTTCGCTGGAATACTGCAGAAGAATGCCTGTACGCCGTCATCGTCTCCAACAAAGGGATCATCATACCTCGTGATATCTCATGCGCCCGGATGGAGGTGGATCATTTAGGCAAAAGAGTGATAGTGAAGTGCTTATCAAACGCTAATCGATTGGCATCTTGAAGGATTTAGATCTCACTTGATCTAATCGACAGCGAGCATGCAAGCATTCCGAGACGAATTGAGGGTGACTTCTTTCACAGCCTAATTTATCATTCTCCAGATTGTTATTCTCATTATTGTCACCGAATTCAAGTTCTTTCGCTGTGACCTTCTCGACCACCAAAACCATAACTACCGTTCCGAAGGGAGAACATCCATTGTTGAGTCATTCTAACCCTCCAAGATTTTCAAGAATAGTCCTTTGTTTTTCCACGAAAATTTCGTTTTGTCAGGCAAACCAAGAATAATGGGCATCTCATTTGTTCTTCCCTCACAATACTTACACCAAAGGCTCAGGAAGCCCGGTTCATTTATGACTCCGGGGGGAAAGTTCAGGGGAATCATGTCACTGTCAGTGGCGATCAGAACAACATCTATCGGCCTGGATTTAGAAGAGCGAAGGACACCACAGTACCAGTACCTGGGAAGAACAGAACAACAGTACGACACCACAAGACCGAATTTACATATCGTCCCTGGATAAAAGATGAGATAACGAACAAAGGAATCGACCGCGGTTCGGAAAGTGGTGTCCGTCACTGAGAACAGTTTCCATCGCCCAATGGCGCATTCGATGCTATCAGCGATGGAGTGTTATCTAGCATATATACCTCGTTCAATTTTAGATGGCACGAAACTTGGAAACGAACTGGCTATGGCGTCGCGATTACAAGGCTGTGACATCATTGGTATCGGGTTTATGGAGTGTCCATTTTCGCTGTTCCGTTGACAAGGATAATGTATCTCAAGAATAGTCCGATAGTATCGCACAGTACTGTACCCCTCGGGGGTTTCGAAAATCCAAACTGATACGAATCGACCTGGCGTCCAGAGTCGTCCAGACGAAGCGTCGACGACGCGCGTGGCAGCGACGTGGAGGTCAATCACATGACCTCAAAACGCCTCCCACGCCTCGTCACCGCCTACGTTTCACTCGCAAAGTTCAGCAAGTGCCAGCACACGCACCCTCTCTAACCTACTTCCACTCCGTTTTTCCTTCCTTTATATTCTTTCAACTCCATTCATAATGGTGAGTCACTCTCCTACTGAACCCCGCGTTTTGGTTTTGTAGCAGAAACCACAATACGAACATGATGGCGCTAACGGAAAATGTTTGCATTTTGGACTTGTAGTCTGATTCGGATTCACCTCGCTCTAATGGTACTGGTCGAGCAGTTGCAAAGCCTCCAGGTGCAGGTCAAATTCGGTGCGTTTTCAATGGCCATTTGTTTCCTTGCGTTGTACTCATGTGTTCACACGTTGTACAACAGTCGACGAGCAGGTGGCGCTGTTGCCCGGCCAAATTCAACAAGAGCAGCTGGTGCTGGCGGGTCGTCCAACACTATGCTCAAACTATACACAGATGATTCTCCAGGACTCCGAGTGTGCGTCGTATTTCTGTCATATTCTGAGGGTGGTATACTAATTCATTTTTCTCGTATTTAGAGACCCCTTTATCGTCCTTGTGCTATCGCTATCGTTCATAGCGTCCATCTTCTTGCTGCATATCTCGGCAAAAGTCATCAAGGCGTTCTCCAAGTAGTCACCAGACCGGCATCGGGGTTTCTGGTTTCTGGTTATGGGGTTCTTCGCTTTCATTGTATGGCCTTGTCTAACGCGTAACAGTAATGCGTGGCGATGTATGTTTGGAGTATAGATTCGGAGTATGGAAGAACGGCGAGAGGGACGGACGAGGGGAGGGAGGTGGCTTTATAGTATTTGGTATTATCCCCCTCTCCTCGTATTTTTCTTCGATTTTTCTTGTTCGGCGCGTTGTATCAAAAAGTATACGCTCTGGCGGAGCACCATCCATACATCATTTATCTTATACCACTCCTTTTCTTTCCTGTCAAACCTGCATTTCTCTCACTTGGTCTTAGGAGTTGGCTTTCTTCTCCGGTGATTTGTCTCTATTCTTGCCGTCCATTGCTGTTGTGGTATCTTACTCCTTTGGGCTCATGACAGGCCGTCGGAGTCCGTTTGCCTCCTTTGATTCTGAAATCTAGGTGTGCTTCACATTCCCTTGTGAAGGTTCCGTTCCGGCTCGTCATTGCGGCCGAACGTAACCTTCCTGCATTCTGCACTCCGCAGTCAGTGTTTTACACGTTCGAACCTCTCGGAGGTCAACTCGGAGGAGTTAAAGATGGCTATGGGCGTGGTTTTGTCGAGGCTTCATGAGTCCTGACGTTGCATGACTTTGAGGAGCTTTTGCTCTCTCACCTTTTTCTTCATTTTTGCCATTGCTTTTTTTACTGCAACTTCTCACAGACTGTCACGAGGATTATTTCTGGCATGCCTTGGTCGTGCGCGTTGTACGCCACGCCCACCAAGTGGTACTTTTCTGCTTCTCGATCTTCGCGTCGTGGTTGTTGTGATATCATGGCAGAGGTGATCGAGTGTTGTTGCATTTCCAACATCTAAGATCTTGCTCGTCGCGAGGCATGATAACGCTGAGCTTTTCTCTTGGGCCTCACGTTGCAGCACAGGAGTATCTTTTACGCTAGACGCTACCCATGCGTATGCCTTCCGTTATGTCCATGCATTGTCGTCGTGCATAGTTGCATGATGCTATGCGCAGTTTGGCTTTTTGATTACTCCGTTCTGCATGTTACACGAGATAACGCTTACAGTACTACTTCGCGTAAGGTGAGATACCTCCACTCTTTGTGTAGGGATAGGGTCTGCCTATACTCCTAGCAGGAAGAAGGCAACTCATGCCTCTTGTAATTGAGTTTTGATCTTCTCCGAGTACCCCAGGAACAAGTACCAACTCGAGTTAATCCGTTACCGTTTCTTCGCGATCGAAAGTCGACGGAGCCCGCTCATACACGTGTTGACCTCGTTTTTTGTTTTTACCTTTTGATGGCTAACGCGAGCAACTATATCCTTCTACGTTCTAGGTACGACAGCGACTGGCATTTTTGCAGACACCGCCGTTTTGTGTGCCCAGTTTGTCAGTCAGAGGGGGGGCTAACGTTAGCAAGAGAGTTTGAGTTTGGAGCTCGAGATCTAGAGTATGCATCGAGATTACACCTGGGAAGATGTGATTGTCTGCGGGGTAAACCTGAACTGCAAGATACATATTACTGTCGTGAGCTAATTTGGATTAGATTAGGGCATGGAACAGATCATTGAATTTGAGGGTGTGGGGGAGGCGTGGAGATGGGAACCCGCCACCGCTGGGCACCGTTTAAACCCGGTAATTGGCAAGATTTAAGGTTTAGAACAGCGAAAGAAGGGAGATTCGAACTTCGAAGAGCAGAATGGAGTTCACGAGGACAAGGTGCGTGGGTTAGACTATGTACCAAGACTGTTATGTTACTTGAGTGTGATTGCTCCAGGACGCGTACGGAGGAACTCTATCAGAAGGCTGTCGGATTGGCACCTCGGGGTAGTACAGGTACCCACTTGCACAATGGTAAGAATTGATATTATTATTGCAGCCACCACTCTTCGACTTTGACAACGACAATGACGCGACATATGTGTTCATCATCATCATGCAGGACCCCCCCATGATCACTTCAAATTGGTACGAGAACGTGGCGGAAACCTGTTCAACGATATGATCCTGGATCCGTTTCTGTTCTCGGAGGTGGTGGTCGTAAACAGGGTTTTGCAAATTCTTTCCACATTCGGTGACACTGTTCGATTATCAAGCGCTTCTGAATACGAGGACTGAATGTGGGTTGGACTCAACCTCTTTTGTCGGGTCCAATCTCTCACTAACCGGTGACCAACTAGTACTACGGTACTGTGTCCGGACTCCTACAAGTAAATGTGGTATAGTACTGGTAAGCGGAAGTTGTTGATATGTCTGTCATTGTCAAGAGAATGTGTACGCATTGCGATGTGGGGTAGATCCCCTGGATTTGTTCAGCATCCGAGGACAATGTGGCGAAGTGCTAATGCTTCAAGTCGTGCATGTCCACCAGGCCTGCTGATTACCTGCTGATTGAGTCAGATGACCATAACGTAGACGATGAACTCAGAACTGGGTGATATCGGTCTCGGTACGAAAGCATCACTGGTCCATCTGAGTTGCCAAGTACCGGTAACTGTGCTATCGCGACTGTTGAATAGAGTGATACAACCTGAACAAAGCCTAGCCAACACTGGCAAGACTTGTCCTGGCACGTCATGGGGGTCGGTGATATGTATGCAGTCTGGGGTAACCCACCTTTGCCTCCGCGGATCCATTCACTGGTACAAGCACCTTATCGACATCTCGAAGGATCCATGATGTCTCCGAGTTTGTCCCCGGATAGAACACACTGACTCCAAGTTTACATCTGCCAGAATGTGGGGTAAGCCACCAACTCATAATCTCCAGACTCCAAATCATTTATAATTGGATCGAATTCGAAGTGCTGTCGTGGCGTAGCCCCGTGTAACTTCTACAATATTGAGAAGGGACAGGCGTCCTGGTCTTGTGTCCTTGGTGTTGTCTAACGAGATCTGACAGCGATTTTACGTCAGGGTCACCCCACCCTCTATGGTATCTTCCTCTTCATTGACGTCAACGCCACGATCTGTGGGGGAGTGGAGGAAGACCGGAATACTGTGATACATCTAGAAGGCCCAAGTATACGCCTATCTGCTATCAATAGCTATGGAAGCGACATTGACGCCTCCTGCGACACAAAATCCTTGGGTACTGGTCTTGTCTGGAACCAAGACGAGATAGAAAGGGATCGAGCCAATTACAAGGACCAAGGTGATAATCTATGGTGACAATATACCTGTAGATCGCAACGGAGCCACTCAGATAACTCCCTCAAATCACCGGCGCTAATTATCGTTTGACATGATCATGGCAGAAAAGCATTGAGTCACCAACTCCGCGATTATCAGCCTGGATAGCACTAGCAGCTGTATCTCGGAAAGTAGCATAGGAATTCAGTCCCATTCGTTCCGGCTGTCCATCTAACTTACAGCAAGGTATGGTATTTACGTCCTCCCATATCTAATCAGGAATCACATCGCCCTGGACACGGGCACGACGGTAGTGTATCGACCGATCACGGCGGTGAGCTCAACTGAAGACACCAGGACGAACTCCTCTCCAACCTGGAATAAGTCTAGATTCCTCCAATCCCTGCCTCCACAGTTTGCACTGGCACGTCGGAAGAATTCGTTGACATGTTCAACTCCCGAGCCAACAAAAGCATCTATTGCCTCCCATCTGAAAAAGTAGATAAGTGAGGCGTCAAACAGGAGATAGGTATCCATCTCTCACGTATCATCGTCTGCGTCATAACCCTTCCACTAAAGCCAGGAATTAGAGAGCTAAGGATGACGAGGGTAGAAATGTGCTTACCCGGACCAGAAATCGCTGTACCGGCACACATGAGTTAGATCAACGAGTAGCATGCACGAATGCACATACCCAAAATAGTCTCCCCTCCTTTTCCAAGACCTTTGCCCTCACAATTTTCTCTATTCGCACAGTCAGTCGCACGTCTAGGTAGATGAATTTGTTACTCACCAACTTCGTACGTCTCTTCGTCGCTCATCTTGCACAGCCCAGTAGGTGTTTGGAAGAGTTGGTTTAACTGGGGATTGGACCGGAGTAAACCCCGTACTTTCGTCACGTTTTGGAACTTCTCGACCGGCTCTAGTACCTTGAGACCAATGCCTCGGTCCACAGCAACTACGGACACAACGAAGGGAATACCACTAGAAATCGATCGTATCGATTACAGGGAAATGAAGTGAGAATATTTCCTTCTTTGCAATCATGAGCATATCATGACTGTCCCTGTTGAACTTTCCTAATCCCGAGTCCCTACATACCTCTCATGATACTATCCCATACTCACGAACAGGATCCTCTAAACTGGCCGAACACGTTTCTTTCATTTTACGCGGCAGCTGGCGTGGTTGCCGTACGGAAACCTCCAAAGTTCAATAATTCACTTACATACTCGTCCGCCTCAGTCCAGGTTCAGTGGGGCCAGTGGCGACCATGGAAGCAGTACCAAGTTATGGGATCTGACTTAGGATAATCAGATAGGTAGTAAGCGCCCTGGGTTCTCAGATGCAGGGACGTACTTACAGTGCAGGATTAGTAGTGCAATGCGGCGACTTACAGAAGAGTATCGTAACCACATCGAACCATTGAATTCTCTGACATCCAGATCGACCGTGACAATGATGGCCGTGGGGTATGCGGGGATGAAGGAGTCCTATTACCAAATTTGCAGACCGTAAACATGGGTGGCAGGTCGCATATAATGTCCTTCGGTTGTAAAGGACATTGCTGGTATAATTCGGTGATAATGGCACGTATCATATAGATAGCGTAGGGGTGAAGGCTGTCATTATCTGCTCTTGGCGGTAACACACTTACAGACAGTATAACCCTTCCATCATAGAACAGCATACGGTCACGATATGGTATACTGTAACGTATAAAACAACCACGCACATAGATGCCGCAAAGAACTGTTGATGCGCCTGTGATGATTAGAATGTCATACGGTAAGCTTTAACCGCCGTATATGCTATATTCGACTTCCTCCGAGTCCGGATCGTCTGGCCATGGGTGGATGGGCACCATACGTACGGGGCTAGTGCACTAGATAGAGGCAGGTCTCCAGAGCGTCTCGAGTCGGGGACTCCACCGGAAGGTCTTGAACCCGGTCCCGGTCAAAGGGTAATTGCGCATTTCCCCATGGGCGCTAGGCCTGTCAAGTTGGCATCTCCAAGATTAGAATGAATACACACCGAAGTATTCCGGATTCAAAGTCGCGATCAACGGACACGGAGGTCTAGAAATCCCTGTAGTTGTTATCGTACGCCGACAGTGCAGTGATAACCTTTTTGGTGCTGTCAAATGCTGTCAATTGTTTGATGAACAAGGCTGTGAGGGATTCGGAATATAAAGGGTAACACACACAGAATATTCCCAGTGGGTGCTCGGAAAACTTGACTGCGACTGAAATAGGTGTTTTTTGATGGTAGGTATTGATGTGAACACCATGACAGACGATGCACGTGTATGCACCGCTGAATTATCGATGGGTAACCAGACCGAAATCGTAACCAAGTACGTACTGGCGGTATGGATTCGGGATCGACATTTTTGTGGGGTGAGCTAACGCTAGTTGGTAGTTTGAGGCACAACTTGAGTTGTGACGATTCTTCGAATTTGTCGATCTGACAAACGAATTGGGATCAGTACTCCAAAATTGTTCTCAATTGCAATCGCGGAGCGCTGGAGAAGGTCACCGCTTTGCACATATTCATCAAGGGTACTGTACCAGCCTGAAGAAGCTTTTTCAAAGAATTCCTCTGCTTCCGTCAAATTCCGTGAAGCCGTATGCCTTCAGTAAAGAACATTGTCTC
The DNA here is from genome assembly GCA_004369065.1 of Pluteus cervinus. Taxonomy (NCBI): domain Eukaryota; kingdom Fungi; phylum Basidiomycota; class Agaricomycetes; order Agaricales; family Pluteaceae; genus Pluteus; species Pluteus cervinus. The sequence goes on from ML208382.1 coordinate 78,279, forward strand.
ACTGCAACGGCAATCCAAAGGCTTATTTTGAATTCTTATCCTCATTAGAACATTCGGTGTTACTAACAATTCTATTCAGTACGTATCCAAACACAAGGAGAACACGAGGCAGAGGGGACTCGTGGCGTACTGGGGTGGTTGCAGATTTGGTATCCGTGTAACGTCTATGCTCGGAGTTGTGCCTAGCATCGTCAGGAGACACGGGCACATTGTAGGCAACAATGGGGAGGACGTTATGGGCACGCGGGGGTGTATGGCTCTGACGAGAAGCTAGAATTGGGAACAATGACCAAGTTTAACAAGAATGCCTTTGATACCATTGGTACGGGCACAGATACGGTAAAGTACCACACCGTTGCTCTATTTCCACCATATCACGCGCACGATTCACATCCCCCCAATGCCGTCTCTGTCGTCGAAGTAACCATATTTGCCGATACGCCTTGCACAGAGGTGGACAATTCCGTTTGACATCTCTGACAACAGCAAGTAAAGTACCAATGTTGCTGTAATTGCCGTTGACGGTCGAACACCGAATCTTGTAGGTCAACGTAACTGATGCATAGTTCTTCACCTGGTAAAACGTCCCTTGTTGTACGGAAGAAGAGTGAACGGCCATCGCGTACTTTCTTTACATTGGGGTTGCAGTCTGGGTAGAGGGTTAAGTGTTAGATATTTGGAATACGTGAGACGGCGAGGCGCATGAGAAAAGGAGCATAGAAAGAAAGGAAAAGGGATGGCGGAAATGACTTGCTCGGTCAGTTAGGGTTCTGATGAAGACGGGTTAGAGGAAACGCGGTGGTGCCGTGAAGATTGAAGAATGCTTCGATAAGAAAAATATGTATATGTATAGTCATGGACGGATTGGCGGCGAGTGAGTGAACATTACAAGTGAATTCTATTCACGTCCACTCCAAGCACCGTGGGTGGTGAAGAGAAGTATAGGGGTTGGAAAAAGAGAGCTAGTTGAATGCAACACACCGTGATTGAAATAAGATGCCGAAGTATACAGACCCCATCCCAGCATTTCGCTGTCACCCGATGTTGACATATCCCATAAACCAAAAACGTTTCCAGGATCTCGGGATAGGACAGTGCGGACCGTTTCGGCCGTTCGAACATACTTTTGCAGAGCTGGGTGTAAAATTCGGCGGAGGAAGTGGTAAATTCGGAGATGGGATGCGAGAACGTTGACGTGGGGTTTTGATCGGAGGTGGGGGACCTCGTTGTTCTGGAGGTCGAGAAAGCATGTCCAGGTTAGGTGTGATGGGATTGAAGCATGGTCGAGGGTGGCATTCGGAGCGGTGCTGTTGACGTCTTCGCGGTACCGTTGGACGATACCTGAAATTAGGAACCGGGCCGTCTCGACCTCTAACTCCTGGAGGTAGTCATATTCGGCATGGGGTGGTCCGAGGGGAAGAGATTCCGCGGTCCTCCACGCTACGTCAATGACCTGGCGGGTAAGATCCTCAGGTCGGAGCAAAGGAGACTCAAAACTAGATGTTCCAAGGTTGTCGACTCCCTGTGAAGGATTCGGCGGCGGAGGCTTCATCCGCTTTGAAGCCTTATCCAAGGCCCCGTTCATCCACACAACCAAATCATCCACATTCTCTTGCTCCTGCCAGACGTTTCGGCACTCTGTGCTGCAGAACCAGACTCCACTCCCAGGTTTGTCTTCTAAACGCACATTCCAAGCATTTCTCCCTTCGTCGAATGCGTATTTGAAACAGTATGCGCAGACTTCCTTGCGGAACTCCTTATACACAACGTACGCGTAGGGTCCGTTACAGACGTGGATTGTGGTATCTTTGGGGATGTGCTGAACAGCAAAGACACCGCGTCCGCCATAGGGTGTCGGTTGGATATGGCATAAAGGCTCCGTCCCCAACATCGCACTTTGCGCGATTTACGAGGCAATTCCTCGTCTCCTGACCCTTAGTCAGGCTCTGTCGATGACAGAGAAGGTGACGTTCAGCCACCTGTAAGTGCGACGTGCGGTCGTCGAGTAGGTGCTGTGGATGCTGGTTGGTGTCGACATCCGGGAACGAAAAGTTATCGATGGTGGCTGTGCAGGTACGCAAACAACTCGTCAAGTTCAAGACTTTCTTCGTACACGTTCGCCACGATCTGACAACACCGTGGTATGTTAGTCCAGAAAAAATCAGAGTAGCCATGCCTTGAAGGTTGTCGCCGTTACCTGAGTCCGCAATGACTTGGCCATGGCACACGCTTGGCTTGGACCACCCGTTGGCGGAAGTTATCACGCCTTCTCAGATCAGGAAAGAAGGTCCCTCAATACAAGTCCTTCGGCTGGACGAGACAGTGCTATGTAGTACGTTCAATGACTTCTGCTGGATACGCCAGTATAGCTGGTGACAATGCTCTCTTTCTCGCAAACAGTTTATGGTGACAGCCCTCACATTTTGCAACCTTCCTTGGACCACTTCTGCTGCGAGTATTCGTTGTCGGTGTCAACCAAGAGGGTGAAACGACCTACGTGAAAGCATATGTGATTACCCGTATTCAGGCGAGTCTTACTCCCGAATTCCACTTGAACCAACTGACATTTAATGGAAATTTGCCTTAGTCACCTGGGTAGAGGAAGCACCTACCAACAGATTCTGACAGCATCTGGACCGGGTGTTGGGACTTCTTCGTAATTATAGGAGCCGGTATATCCGCTGTGCTCTCAGTGCTGTGAGATTTACAGTCGGCTTGTAAGTGAATTTTCACTCGATTGTATATGCTGCGGGGCGACCAGCTTCGTTTTGTATCAACTACTTATCATGCAATTCTATCTTGGGGGCACAGAACGAGATACTATGATGCTGTCCGTCACGATTACAGCAAGATGTCGACTATTTTTTCAGGTTGGCACCTCATCCGAATCTGGCCGATGTTAACTCGTTTTTCGCGCCCATTTTTAGTGAATCATTTCAGGAAAGACCACGGATATACCTCACGTCCGGACGTACCGACCTGTCCTCGTAATAGTAGTGCTTCTGCGCTCTTCCTCTGCTACCCCATCCTCCTTGCCGGAGTTATCCAAGAGGAGAACTGGCACATGGACATGCTGTAGGCGCTGTGTCAACTCGAAAAGACGGCTGAATCATAGAAGCTGAAGTGCTGAATGGTTATTTAAAAGCCACGATTAGCAGGTATGAACCAATGCCAGTTCATCTTGAGCGTCGGGCTTCTCACTTGTTTTGGATTTAACAGCTATAATATTGCGGATTCAGATGTTCCACCACCTTTACTTTTTGGCCGCTGCCTCAGTGTGCGGTGAGTGTCAGTCCTCCTGAGTTGCGCATCTGCCCTAAAAACGATAATCCTTCTGCTAGCCCACGCACATTTCATCTTGAAGACAGTGCAAGATCCCAATCAGCGCGTTTACCCCAGTATCATCACCAGCGACGTTGGTTTCTATCCACTACCCAACAAGGATGGTGCCACAGTGTATATTCACGAATACGTCTTAATCAGCGGTCCAGTTCCAAAAGGCGAAACGAGAACAGGTCGGTATTTTCTCTCGATACTTCAATCATGAACCAAGACGTCTGATGAATATCCTCTTGCTCGATTCAAATTATCAGATACATTTCTCGAAGATGCAACACATTTTGTACAATCAGTTGCCCCACGTTCATCCTCGTATCAGGACAAGCCGGAATACGTGGTCACAGAATGTAACTGGGCCTCGGATGAGGCCAAGATGGGCAGATGTAAACAGGAGGCGCAGGTTTTCGCGGAAGGGACTGGTGAACCTCCTCTGACAAGTCCACTAACAAGTTGGTCTGGAACGATTTTGCCTTGGTCAACACTCATATCTTCTGGGACGAGTACGATCAAACCGACTCAGGACCCCTTTGTGCGAAATAATGCGAGGAGGATGGGAGTAAACGTTGTTCACACCGGAATACTGCTTGCTGCCTGCATATTGTACCTGGTACGTTAATCCTTTCTCAGAAATCGTCTGCTTATGGCGCGAAAGCTTTGACAGTCTTGCGCCGTTCCACTTGCTTCTGAATGACATTATTAAAGTCCTCGCCTCGTTTCCTTGTCCTTTCAAAGGAACCATTGACCACAAATGAGTCCAAAGCCAGCTGTAGCAACGGTACAACAAAATTCAAGGGAATTTCGTTGCGCATGACTGAAGGTTCGACCTTCCAAGGCGACACAAAGGATCACCGATATTGTGCCGCACCTCCAGGTAAGACCTTTGTATCGTCACAATCCCCCTGGATCTGAGCCATTGTCAGTACAAGGGGAGGCTAGGATAAGGCGTATGTCTACAAGGACCTTCCAAGTTAACCTTGTTCAACGAGTGGCTGCGTCGCGAGGGAGGTTCTTATTTAAATGATTGCACAACACCGGACACTCTTCCGCACCGATAAACCCTCCAGCCATGTCGGCCATTCAACACACTCTCCGTGGTATACTGCCACTGGCAGCGATCCATCACCTCCCTATGGAGCTATTGACTTACATATTTCTTCTTGTTCAAGGCTCGTTGGACAACTCTTACTCTGGCTGGATCGCGATCGCTGGAACTTGTCGCGATTGGAGGAATATTGCCATTTCTACTCCTTCTCTTTGGTCCATAATTGGGCCGGATCACGACAAGAACGCTGTGCAGGACTGGTTGATGCGCTCAAAAAATTACCCGCTCTCCGTCAATCGGAACGTTTCACAACAACAACACCTGACTCCCTTGCGCAAAATCCTCAACGAGATGCTCCGAATACGAATCCTTCGTCTCACAATCCGACCTATTTTATGGGACAAAGTACAAGATTTCATCTCACTAAAAGCCCCGATGCTCGAGGAGTTATCGATCAAATACCCCGAAGGTAGACGATTACGGGGTCGCATCGTCATCCCACAAACCATCTTCTCAGATTGCGCTCCCTTGCTCACTAGAGTGACTATCAGCAGATGCCTTTTCTCTTTGAATTCCCCAATCTTTCGTGGGCTGACCGGTCTTTGCATCGAAAACCCCATATGCAGATTAGATTTGGAAACAATCCTGCAGGCCTTGCAGCAGATGCCCCAATTACTCTCCCTCGCCCTTCACCGATCATTTTATGCATCCATGTTTTCGGCGTCCTCTGGATCCAAAACCCTATCTGCAGTCACTCTCCCGTGTCTCAAGACCCTCGATGTCTCAGATGCGGTGCTATTCGAGCCCGGAGAAATCATAGAGGGCATCGATTTGTTGTCAAATTTGCGATATCCTGCTACCGCGGCCGTTATGGTCACCCTTTACGTCGTGGGCCTTGAAAGGTCTGAAAGGGGACTTATCACATTCCGGGAACTCCTGCTACTGTACAACCGTCAATACATAGGTACAGGCCTACCCATAAAGGGGATATTTTTTCAAGCACACCCCTACCGCGTCAGAATACAACTTTGTCACCAATTTAAGGAAGACATTCTCCTCCAGTTCACCCAGCGCAGCCCAGACTTGGAATGGGACTACACGCCTCTGATAGAGAGTCTCTCTACACTGACGCTCTCAGAGGTATCTTGGCTCAAGATCAATACAGTCCTCCCCTCCACGATCTGGAGGCGTGTTCTCTCTCAATTAGTGAATCTACAAGACTTAACGATTTACGAAGATGGAGCAGACTCATTCCTCGACTACCTAAACGAATACTACTCCTCAAGCCCAGCCCCATTTGCATATGCGGACTCCGACGATTGTTCGGGATGGAAGGTGAGTGCCAGCAGCGATGGCAACGAAGACGAAGACACAAGCGCTCGAGCACAGCCGGCAGAAGGTGGTGATGATGCTCAGGTCATCGGCCACTGCGTTCGTGTTATTGCCCCAGGCATCCCATATCGCCTATCTAAGCTCACCCTCGACGGGATACGCCCGGAAGAACATCCTCTCCGTGGTGTTTTACAAGGGTTGATTCAGAAAAGGGAGTTTGGGCCATCTCTTGACAATTTACAACTCTTTTTCTATGGAAAGGAAGAACTGGAAATGGTCCAGCCCTTCCGGGAATTAGCCAACTATTTTGCGTATTCCTTCAAGATTCGTGTTCCTCAATCATCCGACGAAGAGACGATCGACCTAAACAATTATCTAGATTGAACCGACTTA
>ML208382.1:84794-99099 GCA_004369065.1 Pluteus cervinus
TAAACTTAGAAGTGTGGCAAGGATAAGGACGCTGTAATTGTATGTATAGTACGTATATGTGATGTATATCTGGAGATGCAACTGGCTAGTGCCACTGATAATATTACTGGCTGCAGGTGTAATTCAATCCCGTCGTTGGGGTGTAAACTGCGTTTGACTTGGGATCCTGATGTCACTCTTTTATTACCTTCGTTCCTTGTCCGTTCAAAGGATCCATCAAATCGGTCTTGTAATGAATTACAAGTCGAGAGTGTGTTTGAAAGATTTCACAAGGATGACACCGGAGCATTACGGAGACAGAGAAAAAATACGACGAAGCTGGTGACATCAACAACAAAAGCGATCAAAAATCCCAATGACACCCCTGTTAACTTTTGTCAGTTTGCAGGAAATTTGACACGACAATCTTTGAAGCCTCACAAAAGCTGGGATACCTGCCACTTTGCATCCTTCCGTCATTTCTTGATCCCTTGGATAATTGGAATGGATGAAGACAACTTCTGCATTCCAAAAGGCATATGCATCCTCGATTAACTTCACGACGTCTGGTCGACCACCTTGTTGTGGATGAGTCCCGCACATATATGCAAATGAAAAGTTTTCCCATACGTCTTGCCTTCGAGTCCCAAAGGGTGACACGTTCTGGACCCAACTTGTGGACAAGCGCCCAAATTATGGGACCAAAGGTCTTCTCCTGAGCAGAACCAATCCAGATCAAGTACCTGAAAAGATGAGCCCGTCGTCGATTCCGGTAGTGGCAAGAGAGCGTCGGAACAGGATGGTGGGCGGGGAACTCACCAGTCAGTGCTCTGAAAAAAACACGCAAAACACAGGAGTAAGAATGGTATTATCCCCGCCAAGACATAAACGAGATTAACCTGAAGGCAAGTCGAAAGTGCAGGTCCGATACCAGTACCAATGCAAACTTGGATACCGCGCCTATAAAGAGTTGACGTGTTTGATGCGCCCGCAAACTAGGAAGAAAAGGGTCGTCAGAAGCCAGAATTCACCGGAATCAGTTTGTACACACCTTGAGTTCTCTGGTCCACAAATGGCGAGGCGGATTCTTGACCAAGTCACGAGTGAAGTCCCCTTGAACACCGATGAGAAGGTAGTGTTCCTTTGATTCGATACCCTCCCTAGAATGGAGAAATAATTATGAGTAAGCAACAGCGATTTTGACTGATGAGCTGCATCGACTATGCCACACAAAAGTAGGAGGATAGTCACGTACGATATGATACCAAAGGTGTGGTATTCCATAAGAGGAGATTGGCTGATTCTCGCAAGCAAGCCTTGTTGCATTCCACGCTCAAGGCGCAATATGCTGACTCTGGGTGATGCCTGATAGGTAAAAATGACGTGTGAGTCAAGATACCAGAATGTGGAGAGGAATAGAAGTACGAGGTGCACATCGACGTTGACCTTGCGGAGAGTGAACCACGGCAACATAACGCTGATCATCTGTTCAGTACAGGAAATCAAGACGCTCAGCAGAGAACTTTCAAGACCATCATGCCCAACGCGAACCAAAAATCTTGCTGCCTTGCGATTCGGATTCCGTCGGGTTTCCAAGTGTGAGTGTCCATGTCATAGCTGTCTCCGAGTACGACAAAGACCCAAGCTTAATGGAGGAAAGCACGTCAAAGAATTGATCTACCTCCGTGCAGAGAACCTACTCGAAAGGAGACCAAGCCTGCACAAGATATGGCTAGACGATGAGCAACTCCTCAGCTGGAATTATATCTCACCATCCTATAAACCGGTGGAGCCGTTCGAAGACGCTGTGCTCAGCGATATGAGTACATGAAACCATCTAGTTCCCGCTTCTTACTTGTGGTGTGTGTATCTGACACAAGGGAAGGCCGAGGCGATGCATAGACCGAAAGCGACGGTCGTGACGACACCCATGACCACGACAGAATCGTGGTTGCGTTTGTCATCCTTCAAAATCAGGACAACGCGGAATATGAGCCATAAGAACCCGGAAGTCGCGCAACCAGAATGTATGCCACCTATATGGTGCAGAACTGACGTACACCCTAGACGGAACCACAGAGGAGGCCACTGTGCAGGGATATAGGTTAGGTGATATCCGGATCTTCAAAGAAAAAAGAGGTAACCTTCGCAAATAGGGTATTCACAACGAGGTAAAGCAATCTTCCAAACACCTCGTTCCTCACGAGAATGGCAATTTGCAGATTTCCCAAGGCAAATGCGCTGGGGTACTTTCGAGGGTAGTCCCACTTCCCAATAATCGCGAGCAACAAGGCAATCAAGTTCATGGTCATGACGAAAATAAGGAATTTCCTGCACGATGGGCGTCAGTAGGTTATTGTCGGGCGTGTCTTGGTAAGGGTGGATTCTATATCAAGGTGAAGAGAAGGTAGTTGACTTACTGGTATGTGTTAAACCAGAGCTGAAAGAGAATCCAGCGACTTGCATAATCCCTAGAAGGTATACCTACACGCCTGACGATAGCTGATTCTGGTGCCGTTGCTTTCACAGGTCGGAGTAGAAGAGGAGCTAGAGGTGTCGCCATCGGATTCACACTCTCCGTGTAACTTGAAGGTGTCCGAGTCGTTGTCAAAGACAGCACGAACACCGGGGAGCCTGAGGACTCCATCGGTAGGTGGATAGAGGGGGGGATATGCGGTTGTGGGATAGATCTCAATTTAACTACTTGGCCGGTTTCTATCATGCCGAGTTTCGCCTTGTCCTGTACCCGCGGATTTTTGGGTTTTTTTGGGAGCCATTCTCAGAGCTATTTTGGCTTGAGATTAATCTGGTCCTCCCCTCCGGGTTCTAGACGCGTCTCCTCTCCCAACTTCAGAGTCTATAAAACTATGGCAAGGATGAATCGAAGACGGCCCAGCGGGTTCCGGAAATTAGACCAATTCACGTACTATTCCTTCAAGACTTGCGTTCCTCAATTATGCGAGGGCAGAGAAACGAGGGTCGACCTCAACACTTATCTAGAACCGACTTGAACTTAGAGTCATGTCAAGGATAAAGGACGCTGCAATTGGACATGCAGTGCGTGGGTACTGTATGGTCAAAATTCAACCTGGGTCCATGTCACAAATGAGTTATGTAATGGCACGTCACGAATACGCGAAGTCCTCCTCAACTTCTCAAGCCAACATCACAATGAATGTTATCGCCCGTGGCGAGGATCGTCAGTTTTCTGGAATCAACGACCTACCGCCAGAGCTCCTGACACGGATATTCTCAAATCTCACCCATCAAATATCTTCCAGAGAATGGATGTCTGTGACCCACGTCTCTCGATATTGGCGGGTTACAGCTCTTTATTCTAGTGCTCTTTGGTCCAATATCTTAGTGGACACACCTTATGTGAAGGAGTGGCTTAAACGGTCGAAAAGCTACCCCCTCTCTATCCAGTTGGACCGCTCGAGCCATAGATCCCTTCCCGTCCTCCAGGCGGCTCTATGCGAATTATCTCGCATCCGTCAGTTGGAGTTGACCCTTACACCATCCTTGTGGGCAGCAGTATCCCCTCACCTTAAGGTCGCAGCTCCAAGCTTAGAATCTCTTCTTCTCGCCAAAAAATTACTACATAACGGTAATGACGACGGATCGGAGGTCTCCACGCCCCAGAATCTTGTTTTGCCGGACAATATCTTCGCAGGAGTAGCGCCTCACCTAAACAGCGCGACGTTCATCAATTGCGTCGCTGACCTCAAGTCTCCCATCTTCCATGGGCTGACTAGCCTGACCATTGATAATCCTCCTGAAGCAATCGAGCCCGCACCACCAGAGGTTCTTGAGGCATTACGATCGATGCCAAATCTCGAGACCCTCACCCTCCTTCTTGACTGGCAGTGGTGTCATGGGTTAACATTTGACTCAAAACCTATGGTCACCTTGCCCAGGCTCTCAAAATTCACCTTCAAAGCCGACTACGATGCACACATGTACATCCTGTCAAGACTCAAGTTCACCCCTACCACCACCCTCATCCTTATCTCCATTGCCTTTAATCTCCACACCCTAGAAAGTGCAGTTCACAACATCATCAAGGCATACTACAACGCACGCGGCGATACAAAAACCCCTGTACACCGACTAGAATTCTCCGTGGATGATGGAAACCCGGATGACCTCCTCATCCAGATTCATCGAAAAACCGATATCTGCGATTTCGTTTTGGATATAAATCTAAAACACATGAAGTGGGGCGAGAGTCCTGATGGCTATGCGATGCAACTCTTCCGCTTGCCTCTGGCACCACGGGATTCAACCCTCGTAACAACCATCCCTCTCAGCTATTTTGCATGGAGAAGGGCCCCTGACTACCTCGTTAATCTTACCAACCTTTCCCTCAAGAGCGGCGCGTCCGAATCCTTTCTTGACTATCTAAACCAGCTTTATTCTGTCCCTCTTCCCGAGTCCGATCAGGACTCCGATAACGAATATCCGAGTGATAGAGACCAGGACGAGGAAAGTGGAGGAGAAACCAGTGATGACGATTCACCAAAGCAACTCGATGACGAGGAAGGTGATGGGGACCAGGCTGAGAACGAAGAGGAAGGAAGTCGCAAGTTCGAACACGACGGGGCCGGTGACAATGACGATCACTTGAATAGCCTTCCCCCTCGTCTGAGGTTGATTGAAATCGACGGACCAGACCCGAAGGAACACTCCGTTGAAGGTCTGATCAGGGCAATGAAAGACCGCAAGTCTAAATTTTACCACCTCAAACTACACCTGTGGGGTGGCCATCGCCCAGGCCTGAAAGAAAGATTTCATTCGTTGGTTTGGCATCCTGATGTTAGATTTTCACGGTAGCTCAGTGTTCTTGTTATCATCTCCTCGGCTTCACTCGGGAACTGTCCACCTTCATGGTGAGCATCCTCCATTTACTATCTATACGTATCTTATATCGAGTAACTTGAACTTTCAGCGACTTGGGAGAGATGTACTTGAAAAGTGCGCGTACACTTGCAGATATCGTATAAGTTCGTGTCTGCAATCAATAGACTGGTGCAAGGCGAAGATTTTCCAAGAGTTGGTCGACTATCTATCAAGTCTTCCCTGGTATCAAGATGACGAGCAGAACGCTTCTGAAGACCATTGGAGAGTAATTGGGCCACTGGTAAATCGATCATGATGGATGATCTAAGGGCTGAGCTTCCCCTCATTTGCAGTGGGTATCTGAGAACACGATCGGGTTGCTATGGACATACACTACACCCTGAAGAGTTTCATCTTGGTGCCCTTTGAAGAGGGCTGATTTAGAAATGGAACTCAGCTCTTGATCATGACCATTTACGACCCTTTTGGCCCCTATAAGGAGGACTTGATGTCGCTCTGGAAATTACAGCCAAACCGGTTCGCGCATGAGTTCAAACTTCAAGCAAGGATCGCGCTAGTGCGCACTAGCAACCTGCACAGTTGTAACGTGAACTGACACGAATGATAGAATTTCAAGAATGGATTGTCGGCTCAACAGCGTTCCAGATAAGATAAGATAAGATTCGAGGGGTTGTGTCACAAATGAGCATGTCACGGAGGCTTCCCAAACTCAACAACACCCAACGCCACACAATGGAAGTTATCTCTCGCGATGGCAGTGGCCAATTCTCTGGCATCAATCGACTCCCGCCAGAGGTTCTGGCATTAGTGTTCTCACATCTCACTCAACAGCTATCCTCAAAGGCATGGACGGGGGTGACCCTCGTCTGTCGGTACTGGCGTTTCGCGGCTCTGGGATCTGGTGCTCTTTGGTCAAATATCAAAATGGACGCACCATCTGTGGAGCTGTGGTTGAACCGGTCGAACAGCCACCTCCTTTCTGTCCAGTTGCACCACCCTAGTCGTACATCCCTTCCTGGTCTCCACACGACTCTCCATGAATTGATTCGTATCCGGGAACTGCACTTATCCCTCACGGCATCTTTGTGGAGGGCTGCGTCATCCCTTCTCGAAGGTGCGGCACCAGTCTTAGAGTCTTTCTTTCTCGAATCTTGCGAGGATGACTCAGATGGGTCGGATGGATGGGATGGCGACATTTTTTCTTTACCAGCGAATCTATTTGCAGGAGTGGCGCCTAACCTCGTTAGCGTGGAACTCACCGATTGCCTTGTTGACCTCAAATTGCCCATCTTTCAGCGGCTAACCAGCCTCACCCTCATGGGCCCTGCGGCAGATGTTGAACTCGAACTAGATGCGGTCATCGAGGCATTGCGAGCAATGCCAGATCTGGAGACCCTCGTTCTTTATTTGGATTGGGGGTGGCTCGAGCCTGGGGAAGGATTAGCCACTCCAGCGCCCAACTCTATTGCCACATTGCCCAGGCTCTCCAAGGTCACCATCAAAGTTGACTTCGAGGGAAATATGTACATCCTATCGCGACTCAGGTTCACTCCTACCACCACTGTTATGCTCAAGTGCTTCGCTTTCAATGTTGATGTGCAAAGTGCCGTTCGCCACTTCATCAGTGCATACGATAACGCACGTGGTGATACCCTGATTCCTGTTCACCGAATGGAATTATCTGAGGATAATAATCCCGTCTTCGCTCATAACTGGCTACTCATCCAGATCCACCGAAAAACCGAAATTCGTAATTTCGTTTTAGATATCAGGTTGGGGCACCGCAAACCAAACCAGAGTCCCGATGGTTATGCAACGGAACTGTTTCTTCTGCCTCTAGCACGAAATGACGTAACCTTCGTAAGCGCTCTCCCTCTCAGCTATTCTATGTGGAGGATGCTCCCTCTGCTCCTCACCAACCTTCGACATCTTTCGCTCAAGAAATCTGCTTCCGGATCATTTCTTGACTATCTGAACTGGTTCTATTCAAACCCTCCTCTCGAGAATCTCGCTCACGGCGATGCGGGGGATGACGCCTACCTGGATAGTCTTCCTCTAAGTCTAGAATCGCTCGAAATCGACGGACCAGACCCCAAGGGCTATTGCCTCGAAGGCCTCATCAAAGCAATGAAAGACAGGAAGTCACAACTTAATTATTTGAAGCTACGTTTCCGGGGTGACCAACGTGCAGATTCCGTGGAGGCTTTGAGATTATTGGTCAAAAAGTTTGAGGTCCAATTTGGTTAGGAAGTGTAGTGTGTTTTTATACAACAATTACTTGCTTCACCTGAAATCTGGACACGCGGCTTCACATTCCCCTGGTTCATGATCACCAAAAAACCAGAGGAGTGGCTACGAGTCACCCGCGTCTGCCACCGTGACCACCAGTGGAGAAATATCTGCCTTGGTTCTCCTTCCTTTGGTCCTCCGTCTCTTTGAACAATCTCACCCCGACGAATAGACCAAGCGTTGAGGCTGTCTGTCTCCCTATGTGTTACCAACTTTTCAGATGTGCCTACTTGTGGCAAAATCATTCTGCAAGAGCTTCCCCGTATAGGAGGATGGCAGACGGAGGTCAGCCTGCCCAAGGCTTGTAAGTTCGGAGTTTTGCGGAAATGAACTTAGTCATCATATTGCATCAACTTGAATGCTGACGTCACTTGTCGTTTTGCGCATACTTTTGCCATGGCCATGGTGGATGTCTGCTTCATAATCCTACTGTAACCAGCTGCTCGTTCCCCAGAGGGTTGCGGACTGTCGTCGTGGGTGAGTCTTTCTTTACTCCTTGGCGAACAGGTCTCACGACAAGAACAGATGCAGACCAACGCACATCGTTCGCCGGTTGATGTCGATGGCGTTCCACCAGAAATCTGGTCACGCATTTTCTCGTTCCTCCAAGCCACTGCAAAACTAAACGATTGGATCCAAATCACTTACGTATGTCGCCATTGGAGTGAAATATCCCTTGGCTCCCCCTTGCTCTGGTCCAACATCTCGACGAGCAATCCCCACAGCGACGCATGGATAAAGCGCTCTGGCAAAGTCCCGCTTTGCGCCGAGCTGCGCATTGACAGTGTGGAATCTCTTTCCGCCTCTTGCGTCGTTCTGCAGGAGTTACCTCGTATCAAGGAACTGCAGATAGCGGTTGTACCTCTGCTATGGGACAAAATCAGGCCATATCTCGGTGTGGAGGCTCCTGCTCTCGAGTCGTTCACTCTCCAAAGAATCGAGATGTACACACGGCCAATTCCTTATGTCTCTTTGCCAGATGATGTTTTTGTCCGAACGACACCTTCCCTGCAGAGGCTATCCATCCAAGACTCTCGTGTGGATATCAGGTCACCCATCTTTACTGGGCTGACCCAGTTGAAGATTCAAGGCCTTAAATGTAACTGGTTCTCCCCTGATAATCTCCTTCTGGCACTCCAGCGCATGCCGTTGTTAGAGTCCTTCTATTTCGGTTATGAATTCTTTGGTCGGGAGCTAGCCGCGGCCCTTTTTAGCTCGCCAGATCCTGGAATGATTCCCCTTCCAAACCTCATCGACATTGATCTCAATGGCAACTTCTTCGACTGGGACCTTTACATCCTCTCACACATAAACTTCTCCAGCAAAGCGACCTTCTCTTTCTGTTCCGACGTTATCTCCCATCACGCAACCTCCTTTCCTCGCATTCTACGTGCTTATGAGCAAGCCCGTAACCATACTCCGATCCCTATGGACACCGCTCTCGAGAATGAACTTGTCTTCACTCTCGAAGTGCAAGAATGTCTTTACCTTCGATTGCATCAATCGGATGGTAGTCGCGAAGAACGTCTTAGCATCCTACTTGGAGGGGGCTGGGATATAAGCGAACTCCGTCCATGGGCACGGGAGTTGTTATCTCTTCCTCTATCGAAGATCACTATCTTCGAAACGGATGTCTTGATAAGTTCCTCGGTTTGGCAACGCTTGCTCCCAGCTTTCGAACAGCTGAAGACTTTAAACCTCACTGATCTTGGCGCGACTGCGTTCTTGTATCATCTTAATCGAGTTTATAACGTCGGTCCTCAGTTCCACGAGGGTGATGAAGAAGCAGAAACAGAAGGACAGCCGAATGAAGGTTTGGACATAGAGCAAGAGGACCGAAATGATACCAGTCTGCCCTTTGATGCACTGGCTATTCCTTTGAACCTAACGACCATTAACATTTGTACCACGGACGGTGTTCTACCTCTCAGCGGGCTCGAAATCGCCTTGAAGGCTCAAATGCTTCACGGGCAGCAGCTTGGCCGTCTCTCAATTGAATCCTTGTGGTGTCAGTACGACGAACAAACAGCTTTGAGGTTGACGCCCTTGGTCCATAGTTTTGTCGTGCGGTAAAATCTGGTTTAACGGTTAGTCCCGTAGGTGTGGTACTGCTGGTAGAATAGATACTCCATCACTTCGTACTCCGGTGAAATTACATAGATCTAACGGGGTTGGCACATGAGCAGCACTCCGGACCAGAGCATATTTTTCGCTAGGAGCTCGTGACCAACTTCCGTTTCTGCGCGTGCTTCTGAGGACTCAAAATCCCAGGTGCGGGGACGCCATGTGGTTTTTTAGTCGTTCCATCAGCAAGACTTACAAAATTCGGGGGCCCTGGTCGCATGGAACTAGACTTACGGGGAAGCGTCGAACACAATAGTAGAATCCACGGGGGTCACCCTGAGTGCTTCAGTGGCGTCTCGCTGGGGACAACGACCACCATCAGCATCGAATACATTGAATCCTCTCCCTCGAGGCGTCGGGCCCTGTTGGGGGACTTTCTCAGAAAGATCCAAATCAGTAAAAACCCTGCAAATCCTGGGATCGGAGTGCGCATCAGCCAAGTCCATCAGGAAATACGGGGCTCAAAAAGTTAATTCGCATGGAAGCCTTGCATTCTTAGTCTATGTATCACCATTGATTGTGTTCATGTACGCGTAAGTTGACCATTGCGCAACCTTGACAGTACTTACTGTAAGGCTTGAACAGCAGGGGAGAACAATCATTCAGAAGTCGGTCCGAGGGTTTTCAAGCTTTTACCATTTTTCCACCTGATCATGATCCATCCACAGGTCTTCATTGGCCCTGGTTCCTATAGCCCGTTGGGACGATTGCCGCAGGGGCAACCGGTTAGTGGCCCTTCTTGCAGGGTCGAGTTTCCATTGGCAAGCCTCTTGCTCAAAAACCCACACTTTCGATGATAGGGAACACCTCTTTTCTCCCTCTGAGCTATCTTTGCCATGGTCGACGACGAGGTATTCTACGTCACATGGACTCTGGCTCGACGCCTTAGAGGTATGTTTTTTAAAATCCTGTTTCGGTCTGGGAGCCATGTTCTGACGATCATACTTTGCATATCAGTTGCAGCACTTGCTATGCTGCTCTATGACTACGGTGAGTCGCTTCCAATTTTGTATGAAGTCATACTGACAACGATCGGCAGTCCTTACTTGGGAACAAGAGGTAATTATCTACCTTCCGCCGGTGGAGGTGTACTGACGGCTTTGGTTCATGAACAGCGGAGGCTATTCTGGGTCCGTATCACGAGCTTCGCCTCTCGGCGCGTTCTCAATTTGTTTTAGAAACGGCGGCGGTCCTGGGTCACAGTCCTGTTTTTCTGGGTGCGTACGCGCTATTTTCTGTCAATAGACATACTTACGAGCCCGCGTAGAACCGATACATCGGAATTGGTGTTACGATGTGGGTTTTATTTGTTGTTCGGCGATCTGGTTCATTGACGATTTCGCATTCGCCGACTTCAGTTTCGGGACAACCTGTAAGTTCTCGAGTCAGAATTGACTTATCAACACGACCAACACCTTCCATGTAGTGCTGGCCGTGCCCAGACTCTCTGATTCAGTACGTCCCTACGTTAACTCTTATTCCCGAGGGGATTAACACGTCGTCGTAGCTGTTCGTATATCCTTGCCAATTCCTATTTTCGTCTCGCTCATGATAGCGCTTTCGCCTTCCGCGATTCCTTGAACATTTCAGATGTACGCGTTCCTCCCGGTTCACCTGGGTATATACTAATAGATATCGGTCAGGCGTCGTATGGTTACGTTCAGAAGGGGCTATAGGGATGGGGACAGCATGGGCTGTTCAACGTATGCTTCCCTTCGTTCGTTCGTTGCTGCCTACCCATGTCCTTTTCTTTCAGTTATCCTTCAGCTGAGAATATATGCCCTATACCGCCGCTCTAGGCTAGTGGGTTGCGTCACACTGGTGTGTTGGGTATTGCAAATGGCGTACATCGTTCCCTTCCTGTGGATTGCCACCAGCGGGGGGAAAAGTGGGTGATATAACGCTACTTTGCATGTTTCTCACTGACGGCCTTCTTCTTTGCAGTTATCGCTCAGACAAAAGGAGAATATCAACGATGTATCATCACACCTATGCTACCTACAGTGGTCGCAGCCTGGGGTGTTCTCATGTGGTGAGTATGCACAACCTCTTTGATCCCATATGCTCAACGCAACAGTTACGAGGGATTGCTTCTCACTCTGACCATCAACAAGGCTTTCGAGTACTACAAAATCCGACGCGCCACTCCGAACTCGGTGAGGAGCATACAGGGGGTAATTATCCGTGATTCGATCCTATACTCGTTATTGTGTGTATTCGTCCTCTGCCACCGTTCTTCATATACTGATGCACATACCAGCATCGGAATGATTTATGGTGTAAACATCTTCCTATGGGGAGTTGACTCGGTTTGTTTCAAGTTTTCTTTACCTGTTGCTCCGTCCTCATAGAACTCTATAGTCCAACCGGATGGATATGCTCATGGCTTTTTCCATCGCGCTTCCAAGTCTTCTGGCCTCCCGTCTCATGTTGAACGTCAGAGATTACTCAACGCAGCACACGATCTTTGTGAACTATGCAGCAGATAACACCATCCCGATCGGCGGAATGTCAACAGATATACAGACTCGCCCCTTGCCAGAATTAGAATTTGCTTGATCACTTGCTCACGTCACCGCTCTTCGCCTGCTCATGTTGTCTTCTCACTGGTAGTATCATACGTGGATTCTGGAATATTGGGGGCCGGTGGTTATTTATCACGTACAGCGTGTAGCGTGTACAACGATATTACCATGTTCGCCTATAAAATATGGTTGTCATAACCTATACAATTAGTGTTCATATGTAGAGCCTTCAATCGCAACTTCATGATAGATAGATCGACTTCTCAGTCCATCCCATTTCACTCGTTATCCTTCACTAATGCCATCAACCGTGCAACAGTATCACCCTGGATTCGCTGCGAATTCAAGATTGTGAGCTTGGCTAAGGCCCTGCCTTGGGTTTTCCAGGCGCCAAGCACCCTCTCCAGCATCTCGAGTTGAGCTTCTCGATATCTCAACTGCGATACCTGAAGTTCTTCTAATACTGGTAGGATGTCCCGGAGTCGGTTAGACTCGTGCCCATTCTCCTGTACTTCGGCGCTGGCATCGCCGTCGCCAGGATGGCCCGCGGGATTGCTCAATTCCCCTGACTCTGCATGGACACGGTCAAGGGAACTTAGGAATGAAGGTAATGCTGATCCCTCAACCTGAAGTTTTCGAAGATGGGGAAGGGATATAAGGGTGGTGTTCCAATTTTCGAGGTGTACGTTTGTCCTGAGGGAAACGATATGTGACATGGCTTGTTGGGTCTGTTCGTCGAGTGCCCGCAGGTCTAAACCGGCGACAGGCGTACTACGCAATGCGCATAACCTTATGTCAAGAGCTGAACGAAGGCTTCCCGTTGAACCCATTCTCCACATTTGGAATCGTGGGCTCAATGAACCACCCACGATGTGCATGGTGTGCAATGGTTGGAGCGGAGCGTGTCGAGCTTTGGCATTAACTTCAAGGAGTTGGAATAGAGTCTCGAGAAAGTTGGTTCTGAGGAATGATTGGAATGAGAAACTTGTTTTGCTACTGAACGACAGCTGTGATAGGAATTGGGTGCCCGGGTCTATATCGATACCGTCCATCGTTAGCGTAGATAGTCGCTTAAGAGCGACCACCTGACGACTTGAGTCCACCGAATTGCTCTCCGGTTGAGAAGATTTAAACGCGTTCCGGATGGTAAGGGCAGCCAAACGGGGCAGGGACTGGAGTGCTGAAAGCAAGAAATGTGGAGTTATTCGGGGAGGCGGATTATCGATCTTGAGGTTGGTCAAATTGCCGGAGAGGAGGGGGCTGATATCAAACGGGCAGCCCGAGAGAGTGAGTGTCCGTAGCTTGGGAAATGTACCGGAGAATGTGTCTGGGGGGAAAGAGTTGAGTAAATGAGTTTGTGTTGTAATGGAAAGAAGCTCGAGAACAGGCGCAGGGGAGGCGAATGAAGGCATGACTTCCCCCCACAATGGGATTGGGACACTCATAGTGAGAGATTGGATTCGCGGAAGTTCCTGCAGTACCAGGAAGGCGCGAGGGAGAAGGCCTTGTGTAAGCGATTCCATTTTGACCGTAATGAGGCATTTCCGAGAACGGTCCATCCACTCTTCGAAACCTGGGTTGTTCACTGAGATAGATGACCAGAGAGGGCCGCAGTTTAAAGCGGCATCTCTCCACCGTTGGGAGACGTGTGTAACAGGAATCCATCTCAGGTCCTCGTGAGGGGACCTCGAGGATTTCTTCACGGCCGCCAACTCTTGCTGGAGGAAGGCAAAAATGCGAGTCAGGACCTCTTGGGGGAGGCGGTAAATGAGGCAAAAGTCATTCCGTAATGACCGCAAGACGCGGACGTTGTGCTCCAGTACTCGGAGTTTGTTGTCGATTTCTTCAAGCGTCAAAGGTTTGGACGAAATGTCCGAGTCCATTGCAGATGTTGCCATTGTGCTGGTCAAAGTTGGGATGGAAGCGAGTGCAGACCGGAATAAGCCAGGAAGGCAAGCCCCGGCGATCGCCGAATAGTTATCACCAGGGCACGGCAGGAATGTCATTGATCCGATCAGCACCGCGTCAGGTAATGGGAATTGTAACTTTGTACCGACTATAAAGCCCGGCTTACAGCCGTTTGCAAAACGATAGACGTTCGCAATTGCGCGCAACCCAGTGGCGTTTACCGCTTGAGATTGAACCTAGCTCGTTTTATGCCCTAGACTGGCCAGAAAGAGATGTTGCATGGTCTTGTGATCCCGCGGACGGGGTAGCCAAAAGCGTACACCACATTCACGGTGGGCAAATTCATGGAATGAGAAAAATGAGAAAAAATGAGATAGACACGTCAGGTATCACGGTAATCATTGAGCAAGAAACTTGTGCAATAATTGAAGCCAAAAAGATGGGAGAAAATTCAGACCAGACGTGATTATCCCGTTGACCCTCTTGTTTTGGTCTTGCATTCCCGATCGCGGTGGTATTTGATAGCTTGAACGCTAACGCCACTGGCGTGCGCGCGATTGCGAACGTCTATCGTTTTGCAAACGGCTGTATACCCTCTACTCGCACACTCCACCTATTGT
>ML208383.1:0-15837 GCA_004369065.1 Pluteus cervinus
ATTTTCAAGCTTTCATCCTGGGACATCGTCCACTCCACACCAGAGGTGGACCCTGCGTTATGGTGGGTCAACGCTCTTTCGGGCAGAGAAGAGATCCCGGCGAGCAGCGACGGATTGCCAACCACTGGGGCGTCCCGGACCTCCTAGACTGTGTCGCAATATCCTAGATTTGTCGGCTTTCTCGTACACTATCTTCGTGCCAGTATACCCTTCATCTCGTTTCTTTTTCCCTTTCTTATATTAGATACATCTACCTCTAGATCTCGTCCCACACGATGGACAGTTTGGTTAGCTACGCACGGGTTGCGCATGGCTATTCGTCTACGACTCTTTTGACGCTTCTATTCTAATCCTATACCCCCAAAACCTTGTTGAACAAACAGAATTGTGCTTCCGAGGCTTCTAGAGGGTGTACCAGGGATCCTGACCATATGTACATTCGATCCAAAAGGTAGGTCAATCTTAAGTGGAGTTGCTTTTCCGAACCTCAGAACACTTGAACAACAGCACTTTCCACCAAAGAATGATGTATTGACACGGTATTACCACCGACAAGTTTTGATATTGCGGCGAACGGTCAGGATTATCTCACCAGAACCTGTACATAGTTCCTCACTCTGTTTTATTCTTTTGAATTTACTGGCTTATAAAATGCCCAGCTTCCAATTCGAGGCCGAAATGGTTTGACTCAAGCGACTGCACACACCCCCGCAACTCAGTCTTCGAGCAATACTTCGCAATCTCCGCCTCAGGTGAGATTTGCTGCAATAAGTTATAACCATCCGAGGAACCAACTTTAAAATGAAGCCGATGCCCGCCCAGTGAACCGGTGTCTCTGTGCAAATTTATTACCAGCAAGGTTCGGTCATTCGTTTGAACACTTCAGCCCTGCTACTCGTCAGAGTTAGTCATGCATTGACCTATTTCACAACGTGCCAGAACCGCTGAGGCTATGATCTATTCTTGGCGTCACCATATTTATGCTTTGCCCTTGACCTGATGACCCGATCTCGATACTAGAACCTATTTCACCTCCAAATATGTTTGTTTCGAACGGGAAGCGTGGAAGTGCTCATCTGCACCTGAACCAGACCTACTGACATAGCAACGGACTGTCTCCAAAAGCAAACGAGATTAAGCGCTTGCAATTATAACTGACTTGACCTGCCTCACAGGGCCAGATTGACAGCATCGTTGGCGGAAACAACCTCGTGGTCCTATTTCGGACCAACCGACGGCCCCATTTAGCAGGACTAAGTGCTATCTGCAACGTTAGTAGACGCTGTGATTCACGCGAACTCACACCTAGGCGCACTATTTCACCCCTAACCCTACCGGACAGGTTGAACTTTTCATCCGCGTTAAAACAACGACCGTCTGGCGAACACGACGAAGCCAGGAGGTGATGAATGAAAAAAGAAGACACCAAACATGCCGGTGCATCATTCTGGAATCAGGGTGATTTCTGCGGAACACAGTTGACGCCCAGGGGTGACGGTGAGCTTGAGGCGCGTCCCGTGAAGAATCTCTCTCATTCAAATGCGTAAGATCTAGGCAGTGACAGCTCACTCATCCGTGTAAAAGTTATAAAACAAGCATCATCCGGTAAAAGAACCTGAGACGCGGAAATAACTGTAACGGATTTGCGTTCTCGTATCTAATCTATGGTACCCATCTTATCTTCTATGATCTTATCTTGTTGATTACTTACCTATGTTCTCTCGTCGATGGTCATGCCTTTCGTACTCGGACTTAGTTACTTCGTTACATCCTTGTACTGTACAGTTTTAGCTACAGAGTAGTATATAAGGACTACTACTTGTACGGTTATCCCCCAGCTTTCAATAAAGTAGGACTTACAACCGTTCTATTCTACTTGAGAGTTTTCGTGTATCGACTGGCTCCAGCCTCGTCGTTACAATAACCATTAACCCGTCCAATGGCACGTAAAGCCTCCTGTGCCCGCTTGTCGTTCAGGAAAATACGGAGAGCGCCAAGACATGAATCTTAATGGAATCCGTGATCCTATCAGAGCCACTTCAAAACTTAAACGTATGCCCGGCGAGGCTGTCATCTGCGCACGATGAATTGATGGACATCGATGAATGCCAGTGTCATAGGGAGCTGAACAACGCACCGTCTGAAAGTATAGCACATTCCTTACTGTACCATAACATCATTACTCTAAAAGGTCCGACCTGCCAGTTAACTCTGATAGAAATATCTAAAAGTGTATTGCCCAGTGGCAACACACCTGAGAGGGGGTACATCAATGTAGCGCTCACCTGGATTGGGTGTGCACTGTGCACTGGCAGCGTGAGGGAATGCGTGCCCTGGCCTGAATTGCAGCTGATGAGATCGATGAGATGCTGTGAAGTTACTCCGAACTCGTGTCGGCAGGCTGCCCTAGGCCTTCGACCCCGGCTTTCGGAGCCGATGAGAATCGTCACTGAGGACGAGGGTGATGTGTTTACGACCGCCTTCACTTGACTACCTTTTGGCCGCTTTCGCTTTCGCCATTCCAGAGATGGATTGATGTCGGTGAACCTGGTATCGAGTCGGTTGGAAACCGTGCAATGGGTTCTCATGGCGCAGCAGCGGGATCCACGTACCGATATTCGTACCCTGGACAGAGGGCTGAAGTTACACCCCTTTCGAATAATGGGATGCAGCACAGTGCTGCCACATTACTGATCGGCGGAAGTACTATACTTCAACGTTGCTTCGACGCTGCCTGTTACTTGGGTCAGATCATTCTTTCAATAACGCAGCCAAGCGTCCGATATATGCATGCCTCGTTTCACAATTTTGTATACACTCCTCGTTGCCCCCAACCTCGACCATGAATAACCCCCCAGACCAGTACCACACTCTTCACAATACTACCAACGGAGTCGATATGTGAGGTCCCGTTCCTTCGACAAATAAAAACCGATGCTCAATATACTCACAATTCCACCCTCGGTTCTAGCGAAAATTCTACTTCTCAAACACCAGTCATGACCCCCGGCGTTCAAACTGGCATTACCCCCGGGCCCTCAATCAATACTCCACCAGGGGAGCCGATATTCCTACCTGAGCCTAAGGCACCTCCGAAAGAGGTGAGTCGTCTTCACCTATACTTATGAATAACGGCTAACGTGGAACAGATTCGACGTTGGTTATCCGGAGACCCGCCGAAATTCCCGCTGCCAAAGTCCGCAGACTCGTCTGGCTGGCAGGAGTGCTACAAGTATGTGAACGAATATGACGAGGATATGTGTGAATCCTGGAAAGATGAAATCGACAAACTCTTGATCTTTGTACGTAGGATCAAAAAATATACAGTACCACAAGCCAGAGATACTGATGTACTCCAGGCCAGTAGGTGCTGGCAGGCTCATGCATGAAACCCGACTGTAGCAGCCACAGCATAATGGATAAAACGACGGTGGCTCCTCCACAGTCATTTCATGCATGAAGGTTTGAGAAGTCCTGTCAGCGTGGTGGCGTTCTTCCGCCTGTCCATCGTTCGATCAAAGTTCTTGACTTCCCCTTGAAAGTTTTTGGTATCGTCAGGGATTTGGGGCGCATCCAGGTCGTCCGCTCCTCGTGTTCAACATACCCTAAAATGGGCATTTTCGTAGTTCCACAAATCCTCCTGGCCCTATCACTTCCCCCTTGCCCGGGAAATATACAGTGCTGCATGTGCCCGTTCATGTACCTGCAAACGCTCCGAGTCGCCACGTGTACCGGAGTAGATGTTGGGAAAGAAAAAGTCCCTTGAAGCTGTTCTTCAAAAATTTCCTGACAAGGTATTCGAGCTGGGCCACTCCCTCGTCGGCCAAGGTGGTGTTTTGGCAGAGACTCGTCGTTGGATTCGGTCTGTCAAAGCAGAAAGTCGTCGGCGACATACAAGCCCAAAACGGCTATGCCAAGCAGGACCAAACATCGGCTATTCCGACAACGAAAACCGGTGGTGAAAACCCTGGCAAAGGTTTATTGAGGCCTCTATCGAAATGAGAGAGTCTATAAATCCAAAGAAGATGCTGCAACTCCGAGGGCTATTGACGAAGTGACGAACTCAGAATATGCACGAGAAGATAGCGGTCAGACGAACGAATTGAGCGCCGGAAGACGGACAAAAGGTGAGTGTGGTTGGATTGCTATGTGCATGCCTGCAATGTATTCAATGACCAGCTTCCCGGGTCCATTCGGATCTTGAATTCACTATCTGTGTTTTCAGTCATGATCAAAATACTAACCCTCGCCGTGATCCAAACCCCCTACCAATGTTTCTCCGTATGTTTTCAAGATTATGTCAAGTGCAGCATAACCTGGCGTGGCTCAAGGCGACCGTTCACAACATTGACAATTTCTGGGGGCTATCACAGCATGCCAACCTTCCTATCAGCGGTATAGAGGCCGCATAGAGGGTGACCGTGTACCTTTGGGCATGTTTTATTTTATTTTATTGATATTCCCCTGCATCCCCCCGGGTTTCCGAAACAAAAGATTCAAGCATTTGATATCGATTCACTCTCTCAATATACGTCTGAGGAGGGTGTGATAACCAACGATGATGGCTGCAGAGAAAATATCGGATTTCCTTTTTTGGTCCATGTTTTATCACCTAAATCTATTGGCCTCGCACGAAAATCAATCTCTGGCTGCGTCCGCACAGCTGATGCGAAATCTACCCGGCTATATAGTGCCAAAGCGAGGTACAGAGGGGTATGTCATCCTCAGAAAAACATGGATTTATATGGCAACTCACTTTGTCTGACAGTCTTCTCCATAGTTTGGGAGGCGGGATGGCCGCAATGACCACGACCCAGTCGAAGCTATATCGGGAAAGAACTCGAAGGGGCGGATCAAGCCACTTTTGGGTCATCATGCATGAAAGCCCTGGTCCTTGAGTGACCGTCGTTTTATCCATTATGTGTGGATTGTCATTACCGGCATTTCATGCATGAGGATGTCGCCATGGCCTCCTATGGAACCCCGGAGAAGATCAGGTTGACAATAAGCAGGAGGGAGGGGATGTCGAAGAGGATGAGCCCTCAGAAGAACCAGATAATAATAGCTATATTTCAGACGACGAACAGTAGATACGCCGAATTCTGTATGTTTCAAAAATTGCTATATATGGATTATTGGTTCGAGATCACGTACATCCAAAAATGGATTGTTGTTTGTCTTCAGTTTGCACAAGGTTTAGTAGGATCGGGATGAGCGGTCGTAGCAGAACAGCCAAGTATGGATAATGTGGTGAATGGTATACACGATGTATGCATACAGAAGTAAGTAAAGCAACTTGTACTTTTTCAAACAAAGGGAGGTTGGGAACGACATGATATGAATACAGCCCAGCTGTTTGTGAACGGATGGGTATGCATATTGGGGTCTGAACGTGGTGGAACAGACGGAAAGAGCAAAACGTACTCTGGCATACGAGGGGAGAGCACGTTTTTGTCACCCCGCGTGTGACAGAGTGACGAAAACGTACGACGAGACGCAAAACGTCGTCCCCGTTTAGCTCAAGCATTGTGCCACCAAGTGCTCCCATATTGTATATAAGTAATGTCATTAGGTAGTACTACTAGAATATACAAAAAGTTTTGCTAAACTCGAACATCATAGTTTACGACTAGTCGTAACTCCGGGCTATATAATCCTTAGTGTGAATGTTGAACTCCTACTTTGAATCTGATGGCAAAACTCTGACGAACATCACGGAGGATCCTTTCAACACGTCATATGGTATGCTACAATTCCTCCAAGCATCCCTTCCATTAAGCTGCAGCCCGACGACGTTCCTTGATCACCCTATCAGCCAAGGTCCACATATCCTCTCCACCTCTTACACCGTTTTCCCAACTTACCACAGGTTGCCAACAAACTATGAGCACAATCCTCTCCCTTACGCTTTCCACTAAATCTGTCTTAACACCCACCTCGCTAGCGACTTCAATCACGTCTTGTTCGAAATACGTCCTTTCCGGTACCGTCAACAAAACGACCACTTCAACTGTCTTGGACATATCGACGAGGTCTTGAATTACCACCGAAGTCACGGACAGAGGGACGCATAGATGCGTGAGGGATTTGAGGTACCTGAGCAAATGGACCTCAACTTCGACATTGCGAATTGGCGTTGTAATTTGTAGATGTGTAATCCTCGAAAAGAAGGTGATAGCGTCTCGAGGTATCTCGTAGTCTAGATCAGCATCATCGGGGTCATCCTGAAGATCCGAGTACACCGTGAGTTGCATGAATTGCGCGAGATCGGTGGATAAGTGGGTGATCCTTTGGAGGTTAATATAGTGTGTGAGATCCACTTTGTAATTCTTGCAGGATGTTGCGACAGAAGGAGAGGAGTTGGGAACGCCCCGGTGTGCGTTCCTCCGGGTACTTGATCAACAAATGCTGGGTGCGGTGACCTTGGGCTTTCAAAGTGGTAGGAGTGGAGTTTGGCGGGTACACTCGGAGTTGGATGACGAGAGTGCGGTAAATGTGGGGGATTAACCTGAGACACCGTATGAGGCCAGAAATTCAACCCGTTGAAAGATTATTTCCTAAGAGGACTCGACGTACCAATCATGAACATATTTTGCGACGAGCAAGAGGTTCACTGGCTCTGTCACCTCCCTTTCAAGTGCGCACAAGAATACTTCATGTTCGAGTTCCGGCGGAAAGTTGAAGTTGGAAGACATAGGAGTGTCTCGTAGAGATGGTCGCAGTCTTGTTGGTTCGACGTCGACTGCTTGAAGGTTTGGACAACCAAGTAAAACAAACACAAACCGTACGGAAGCCTGAGTACGATCGAGATAAGGGGCGCTCCCCCAGCCTTTCCCTAGAAACTCTCGTCCAGGCATGAGCTGACGCGTATAATGCCTATGGATTCTGAATATAAAGGCAGAAGCGTTTTGCGGACGAACCCAGTTGGTTCGAAATACGACAACATCGTATATAGGCAGCGTCAACCTGTTCAGTGAGAACGAGTTTGAACGGCGAATCAAGGGTGGTGGACGCCTTCTCTGAGGAGCGAGAGATTCACCGGATTAACGTCTCGTTTCGGTATGTGAGGAGAGGTAGTCGAGCTCGCTGGGAGTACAACGAGCATTGGCAATGATGTGACGAGACAGCACCTAGACCGTGTTCGACGGAATCTCGGGAGCTTATTCCAGCATCCAAGATAGTTGGTCGTCACTTTCATCGTCATCCCAACCCTCCTTCCGCGAAAGCCTCGGACTTATTGTAAGTCCAACTCCGTTGCGCTCCCGTTGCTCAAGAGTTCACGGGATCAACGCTCCGGGAATGACGGATGAGACCTACGAGGCCAGGACCAGGACAAGCGGTAAATCGCAAGGGGCGCGAAGAGACAACAAGTGGAATTGGTTGTGTTTTTAGTTGATGACGATGGCAGAGGTCGAGACGGGGAATTCGAAGAGGTTATCCTCACGAGCTGTTGGGTGGCGGAGCAACATATTATTATGGTCCGGATAGTCCTGTTTCAAGCCGAAACAACAAAGATGCAAAGGCTGAGCACGCCATAGAACAGCGTTCAGTGAGGGTCCGGCTGAATGTTTATTCCGATGCCAATGATGGCCCGTGCGTGGAAATTTGTTGTGAGGTGTCGAGTCTGGACCATTGTCGGTCTAGACTTGTCGTCCATTCACTCCGTCCTGATAAACCTTCACTCTCAAGAAACCAACAAGATACATCCAGCAATCACGGCTGGCAGCCCCAGTCTCGTTTTTATCGACACCAACATCAGTGCCATGCAAGCCACCCAAGATGACGGGCTGCCTGCAGCGGCAGATTTCGTGAAGAAGCTGTACAAGTAAGTCTTTCAATCTTTCATTTTTTCCGGACGTTGACGAGTATCAACAGGATGCTCGAGGAGAAAACCTTTCACGACATCATTTGCTGGAGCCCAGCCGGCGATTGTTTCGTCGTTCGAGACGTCAACGAATTCACGAAGTTGATTCTTCCACGGATGTTCAAGCACTCGAACTTTGCGAGTTTTGTCCGTCAACTCAACAAATATGACTTTCACAAAGTCAAGAACGGCGATGACAACCAATTTGGCGAACAGGTACGCTGATGATCTCTTATCTCCCCCCTTCCGCCGTCAATTGACTGATACCGACCTTTTGACAGAGCTGGATTTTTCGTCATCCCGATTTCCAAGCAGGTCGGCGTGAAGCCCTCGAAAACATTAAACGGAAGGTACCTTCAGCTCGGAAGCACGCATCACAAGTCCAAGCGTCGGTCTCGTCGTCTTCCGCGGTTGCTAGCACCTCTCACAATCCACACTCCTCGACACGCCCACTATCACCCTCACCCATTACTTCAACTCCCTTTTCGCAAGCCCAAACCTCGTTTGCAGCGACACCATCTCAGACTACTTCTCACAGCATCGCACCCCCACCGCAAAACCACTCCCAAGTTGACCACTTGCAAGGCCAAGTCCGTGTCTTGCAAGACCGTAATGACGAAATGCTTGTACGACTACGATCGCTAGAGCAGAGCTATAAGGAGGTTTTGGTGGAGATGGTGGGACTGCAAAGGACGATGGCGACCCAAGATAGCCTCTTGAAGAACCTGATTCAAGGTTTCGCTTCGGGAGGAGGAAACCCAGCCGCGTTCATGAACCAAGGCGGTATGAGTCGCTCGTCATCGCAATTTGGTTAGTTTCTTTCTTAACTTCGCTTTCTTTTATCCTTTTGCTTACGATCTCACTATACAGACATGAAGTCAAACCTTTCGTCCCTCTCTTCATTGGCAACGGCGGCTGCTTCCGCATCGTCTCTTCAAACCCAACCTCAACCATCCTTTGCCCCTCCGCGCTCTTTAGCGTCTCTCCTTTCCGCCTCAAGTGGAATGTCGGGAACTCCGACGAGTCCACCTCCCCTCATGTACCCTTCCCAACAGCAACAGCAACAGCGTCACGCGCCTCCTCACCTTCTCCACCAACAACAACGGAACCTATCGGGCCCAAACCTCGGGCCGCCTCCCAACATGCACCATCACCTTCAACCCCCAACACAAACGCACGCTCAAACCCCATCCCAACTAAACCCACAACAAGTCCCAAATCCCACTCAAAACGACTCGCAAGAACCGCAGCAGTACCTCCAATCCCGATTCGATAAGAAACGGCGATATGAGTACGAACGCGAGCGGTATCAAACCCAACACGAGGTGGATGAATGGGAACAGCGGAAAAGGCAGAGGGTAGACGGAGAAATGTCATCGAACAACGGATGGGTTTTCGACGCTGGCAGTAATCCCTCCCCTCAACTTCGTCACCAGCACGTTCCTCAACGTATGGACCTTGACGGACCATCTCGAGGGGTCGATGAAGCAGGAAGTCGGAATGATGTTCGAATGGGAGGAATGGACGAGGAACAGGAAGAAGAAGAGGTCGTTCGACCATCTCCACCTGGATTGGGCGGGTTCTCCATCCCGTCAATCTTATCCTCGATTCGTTCCAACGAATTGAGCGTTGACGGTTCCGCTGGAGGCTCTGCGTCGAGTTCGAGTTCTGTTGTTGACCCCGGGCGTATCTCCAACACCACGGTCTCGTCAACACCGGCCACACCTTCTCCATCTGCGATCCCTTCTTTGACTCCTATTGTCCGAGGAACCAACACCCCAGACGAAGAAATGATTCAGCTAAACACCCCGGGAACGCAAACCCAACAACAACAACAGCAAAACACGCGTTTCAACACCGAAAAACCCGTCTTCACAACCGCCCACGTACGCATTACACGTCAACATCGTACACCCAGTTCCAAAACTCCAGGATCTTCATCCTCAACCGCTTCTACCTCCGAAGCATCTTCAAGTACAACCAAAACAACAACAACACTCCTCTCACTACCTGTGTGGACGAACCCACCTCGTGTTCTCTTGGTCGACGACGACGCCGTTAGTCGGAAGCTCAGCAGCAAATTCTTGAAGCTCCTTGGATGCGCTATCGACGTAGCTGTGGACGGTGTTAGCGCAGTCGACAAGATGGAAGGAAGTCGTGGGGAGGAGGGCGAGTCGGGGTACGACCTGGTTCTGATGGTACGTTTTTTCCCTTCGTTTTCCCTTTTCATTCGTTTTTTTGGCTCGATTTCCTTGTCGTCGAGGCGCATATATTCGTTAAATCGTTCCTTAGTTCCTTCCGTTTGTCTTCTACTCGTTACGCCTTCCTTTTGCCTCGCGAAATATCCCGTTTATTCTTATTTTCCCTCCATTCCGTTCCTGTCCTGCTAGAACGCATATACTCAGTTATCTTGCGTTCTCCATGATCCCTCCCTCCGTTTTCGATTTTGGGACATTCTTCTCGTTTCATCTGCCGTTTGTGGCTATCGATACTAATAATTGTTCTCGTCTATATAGGACATCGTTATGCCCAAACTCGACGGCGTCAGCGCCACGTCACTTATCCGCAAGTTCGACGACCACACACCCATCATCTCGATGACCAGCAACTCAAAGCCCGCCGAGGTTATGACCTACTACTCGAGCGGGATGAACGATATCCTACCAAAACCGTTCACAAAAGACGGTCTTCTCGTCGTCTTGGAGGTTCGTTCGCGTTTCTTACCCCTTCATCCCCGCATATACTCACATATTTTCTTCATTTCCGCTTCCAGAAACATCTCATTCATCTCATGGCCATGCAAACGATGAACAATATCCCTCGCTCCATCGGAATCCCACCACTCTCAGACGCGTCTTTAAGACACGCGTTGACAGCCCAAGTCGCAGGCTTTTTAAGAGCGGGTTCTCCACCTGCTTCAAACTCCCTCACTTCATTCGGTTCAAACCCGAATACCAGCTTATTGAGCCTTCTCGCATACGCCACGAATCCGTCACGAGTCGGGGAGATGGAGATAGCTGGTGAAGATTCCACGGATATCGCACCACCAACAATGGACATCACCTTCAACGCGAACGGGAACGGGTCGACTCAGACCTGGAACTCAAACGGAGAGTCAAGTTCTTCCGTTTCCGGGTCCGGTAGCTTCAACTCGTTCGGGTCTGGTACCACCAACAAAACTATCAACCCTTCCGGTATCAACAACTTCAACACCACCAACAACGTCAACGGCAACACCATCTTCACCTTCAACCCCACCTCCTTCAACGCCGGCATTGACGGTCCCAACCCACTCGCCGGAATGGGGATGACGGACGACCAGTATACGACCCTCCTCCAAGGGTTCGTTACGGGAGAAGGACCTCTGGGCTGGTTTAACGGATTGAACAACGACGGAATAGGTGGTGCTTACGATGGGGTGTCTAACGCCGACGTTGGATCGACGCTTCCCATCCTCCGCACACCATCACCAGCAACGGCCTTCATCTCAGGATTGTTTGCGGGAACAGGTCCTGGTGGCATGGGTTCGTCGGGGTTGGGTATGAACGAGAACATTGGTGTTGGGGATATGAACGCCGGTGGTGGACGTGGTGGAGATTCCCATTTTACGGGATTTGCGGGAGGGTCACGATGAGAAAACGCTGGACGTTGCTATGTCCTCCTTTTGGGTCTTTTGTTTTCTTGACATCTTGGACGGGGGTTGCGGTCGCTCCTTCATCACCACACTCCGATGGACTTCTACCCATCTCGTCTCATTCACAATACACGGTCTTGTTCACTTATCTAGGTTTTCACTCATTGGTAGCATATGTTGGGCTTCCTCTACGTTACTTCTTCCTCTTGGTCTCTTTGGTCTCTCCGACTCGCGTTGTATCACTTAGTTGGGATACTAGATTCTTCTTTCTATCTTGGGCACACATGGTACGATGTATACTAGTTAGAATTGTTGTTCTTTATCGCCAAATACACGAAACCTGGCGTTCATTCCGCACCCATCACTTGAGGCCGAGTCAAACATTCAACTTCGGAAGCAGAGAGCTAGTAGTATTGAGGATGATAAGAATTGTACAAGGGTTTCACGTCATACCACGACGACAAGACTTCTACATACACTGCAGCACCG
Source organism: Pluteus cervinus (assembly GCA_004369065.1). NCBI lineage: Eukaryota > Fungi > Basidiomycota > Agaricomycetes > Agaricales > Pluteaceae > Pluteus > Pluteus cervinus. The sequence goes on from ML208383.1 coordinate 11,988, forward strand.
ATAAAAACATAGTTTCGACACGACGTTCAAGTCGGGGACATCAAGCACGCCGAGCTGAGGTTCTATCCCTCTATCTTCCCGACAATGCTATACCGTTTCCTGAAAACAAAGAATCCCATTAGCACGACGAAAACAACGACGATAACACCAATGAACAACGCCACCCACTCAAAGAATATATACCAATCGTCCAACACCTTCCTCGCCCCCTCATCCAAATCGCTATAATCCGCAACAGCATCTTCAGGATTCAAACTTGACTTGCCCAACCCTTTCGAGCCGTCCTTCCCAGCAAAGATATTATAGGACTTTCCAGCCCCATAGACGTCTCGTTTATGCGAGACGTCAAAGATAGTACCTAACCAACAGCGAAAACAAAGTATCGTCAGTTAAATGCACGTTTAGCGGCCAATAGCGACCCATCTCCACCTCAACAACTCTCACTTACCTTTAATCGCTACATAAATCGGTTTCTCTGGATCACTCCCATCAAACTTCTTCAACTCCTCCTTCGTAAAGACATCATCCTTGGGTGCGTTCACCTCCTTGGGGGGTTGCATAATACTCATCGTCTTCACAGGTTGTTTATGATCTTCTGCAGGTACGACTATAGGCCCTTTCGGCACGTATTTCGATACGAATTGACGGTAGGAGAAGTATGTGAGCGGGACGAGAAATGCGAGAAGGGAGAGTCCGATAGAGAGCGGCGAGGAAGGTGGGGAGAAAGAGGATGTATAAGACGAAGTCATGGGTTTTCGGCGATTTCCGGTGGTGGAATCTGAGCTGAGGTCGACGTCACTGGCAGTCTGCTCGTCCTTCGTGGAGGTCAGGTTCAGGTTATGTACGGCCAGGACACGAACGAACACGTTGACATCCGTGGCATGTAACCGTGCCTGGCCTAACATCTGTGCGAAAGAAAAAACTTCAAACAAAGTCCACGACACCCTCAACGACACACGATCAGAACATTGGGTATTTTAACAGCGTATAAGCTGAGTATATTATCTGGTGGTGGGTGGTACGGATTCCAATATAAAGTGCAAATGAAAATAGAACGCAAAAAGGATAGTAAGGACACCTCAAGTCGCCCTCTTTCTTCGTTACACATAACACGTCTGTAGTCGTCCCAATTATAAACCCAATCCCAACAGCGTCGCAGCTTTTACTTTTTTACAGAAGGTCGCCGAAGGCAGCCATCTCAGGTCCGCCAGCCTCCCGCATACCAATTTCCCAATCTATAGTCGAACGCATGAGCGCTTACTCTAATAAAGGACGAAAAGAAAGACGTACAGCTGTAGATGATCGTAACGGCCATGAGGATACCAGTTCCACTCCCAATAGCACCGATGAGGTCGGCAGCAACGGACAAAAGACCTAGGATAGCACCACCGAATGCAGCAGCAGTCGGGATGACACGCTTAAGTTCCTTGTACATCGAACCTTCACGATGACCGGCCATAACCTGAGAACAATCAAATTAGTACTAAAACGAAGGTACGAGAAGGAAACCCACCATCTGTTGGTCCTTAAGTTGCTTGGCAACGTCCCGTGGGCCAGAGCCAGAGACTTCAATCCATGTCTTGGAGAAGAGGGCGCAGGCGGTGGTGATGAAGGCAATATAGGCCGCAGTGTGGATCGGATCCAGAATCATTTCCTTCAAGCTGCGGGGTGCTGACATGTAGTACACGATACCAGAAACCGCGCGGAGCTGAGGAGAGTCATCCATGGGCTAAAACGTTTCGTTAATATAGATGAGGACGGAAAATCTAAAATAGGACGTACCTCCCAAACACCAAGAAGTCGGATGAGAATGTTCTCCGGGAAGCGGGTAGCGAGCATTTGAGAGACGATGAAGATGTTGGAGGTCAAAGCGGACTCGAGCATGATAGGCATGTTCGAAGTGTAGAAAAGCTTGACGGGGTAAGTACCACGTTGACCGCGAACCTTGTTGCTCTTCACTGGAATTTCAATGCGGAAACCTTGGAGGTAGATGACCGCGGCGAAGATAACAAGGGTTGCGATGATGTTCATGATGTTGGGAAGACGGTCACGCCAGAACGCCTCACGGAGAGCGCGGCCCTTGTCATTCCATGTGAAGAGAAGGTGGAAGAGAGAAACGATGGCGCCCTCAAACTCTGGGCCACGACCGGTGTTAACGGTGGTGGGAGAGAAAGCTTTCCAGACGATGGATTCGCAGACGTTGGTTGCAATGAAGAGGGAAATTCCAGATCCGAGACCGTAACCCTTTTGAAGGAGTTCGTCAAGGAGGACAACAATGAGGGCGGCGACGACGAGTTGGATAATGAGCAGCAGGGTGACACCAGCTCCCAATTCACTAGGTTGACCGTAAAGACCTGTGAGGACGTAGACCGTTGCTTGACCGAGGGCAATGATGAGAGCGAACACTATAATGGAACGTATCAGCAACAGGACACGTCAAACGATTGAAAGAAAGCGGGACACGTAGAGAACGCGCGCGCACGTGAAGAAGTGGAATTCAAAGTGAAACTGACGTTTTTGGGCACCGCTGAACAGAGCACGATCCTCCTTCAAACTGAAGTCCACGTCAATCAGATTGGCGCCGGCCAATAGTTGCATAATCATTCCCGAGGTGACGATTGGGCTTATTCCCAGTTCCATAAGCGTTCCACGATTTGAAGCCAGGATGACACGAGTCCAGAAAAGCGGGTCTGACGAGTCTGACGAGACAATGCCATAGAGCGGTACTTGCGAGCACACCAGGAAAATGAGGAGTGTAACGGCCGTCCATGCGACCTTGTTATTGAAAGGAATCTAAAAAACGTTCAAAATATCAACTACCGCCCATCCCCGGATACAAAAACGCTTACTTTGCGATCCGGGGAAGAAACCTCCGGGAGCATAGGCAGGAAAGGCCGAACAAGATTAAGGAACCGGACTAGTTGACTGTTAAAACATGGCTAGGCGTTGAACAAGACATGGACTTACAGCCGCTCATGACGACGAAGGAGAGAAAGAGCGGGAGGAGGTGAGGGTGAAGAGAGAAGCGTGTGGGTGCGACTTGAAAACAGTCGCCACCTCACAACTTTTCCGGGGACGTGGCAGCTTAGGTAAGCCAAAAACTGCCACGACAATGGACCGGCTGAAGCCGAGAACGGTTCCCATCAGCCAAAACTTGCAGGCGCTCACACGACACGCACAACACTGGCACCGAAGGCCACATCGACAGTCCCCATACGTCCATACGTGACGAGAATGTTCTTCAGCACTCGCTGAGCCGTCTCGGATCCGTTTGTGAAAAAAACAACGCGTCAAATTAACACCAAGCAGAGTCCGTATACGCAACAGAACGCAAAAGTAACTACAGTAAGTATAACAACACTATTGTATGAAAGATGTCTTCAAAGATTCGCGCAAAAGAGTGGAAGGGGGTATGATCGATACCAGGTAGTCCGTCAAGTCAAAAAAGCGTCTGAAGTTAAACACGATCAAGCGGGGCTCCCAGTCCAGACTTGGTTGTTGTTGTTGTCCGTGCATTGCCAAGTCTGCATCACGTTTGTATTCCAAAGACCACCGTTGGTCAAGTCAAGGCACAACCCTGTCGAAATGAGGTCAAAAAACACTTCGCGTACAACATAACGAAACGGCGTACCTTGGTTGGTGAGCGCAATCCTGTTATCGTCGGTGTACCACCAATCCTGAGCGGGCAAGTTATCATAACATTGCCAGATCTTCATGCCAACGCCGTTTGCAGGATCTTGGACGGGTGATGAGCAACGTTGAACAAAACATCAAAAAAGGACGACTTACAAGAACCCGCATCGAGACAGAAGTCGGTACCCTCGACCTGTACCTTAGTGTCACCCTTATT
>ML208383.1:16520-51494 GCA_004369065.1 Pluteus cervinus
AAAATGATACATCAGATGGGAGAAAGCCAAGAGAAGAAAAAATGGAACAAACATTTGAACAGGGGTACCATTCTCGTATACGGCACCGCGAACGTCCAAGCACTTGCCAGCGTCTCCGTTAGGGTGAAGTGTGAAGGAGCCGGGATTGACTGGAGGGGGTGGGGGTGGGGGTGGGGGAGGAGGGGGAGGGATAGGGCCACTCCCTCCGCCTGGCATTCCGGGCATGCTGGGGCAAAACCTGGAGAACGAGTTCAAAGGCGTGTTAGAACGAGAAGTATTACATAGTTAAGAAAAAAAACTTACACGACCGTATACTGAACATTAGGATCACCACACTCGTAGAACGGCGGGTTGGGCGCAGTTGGTCCTGGACCGCTGAGAATATGCGAAGGAGGAGTCGTAAACGCATTGGCGCAGGAGCCGCTCAAGCAACTGTCGGTGACACAATAGCCGTCGTGCTGCGCAACAATTCCAACGTCAAAAAAAACATCGATAGTCCTGCCAAAGAACGACTTACCGCTGTGGAATTAACACTAATACTGACGGCGGTGTTGAAGTAGTTAGGGTCGACCACGATGTAGTACCAATTGTTCTATGAACGTTTTTTATTAGTCCTTAATGCTGAAGCGCTGAAGTGTCGAGAGAAAAAAAGAAAAAGAAACTTACATCACCATAAAATCCAGCACGAGTAGTCCCAGTAGCTTCAGGAGAACCCCCATACGCGTCGGTATAGATGAAACCGTCGAAAATACCAGGGTAGGTACGAGTCATCGATCCAGCGGGTTGGACGTTGCCTTCCAATCCACCATTAATATAGATATTGATAGCATCTGCGCATGAGTTAACAATCTGGTACGTGTGAGCGACCGCAGAAAGAGGTGCTGCGACGAGAGAGAGTGCAAGGAGCTTTTGGTTGACCATGGTGGAAAGAGGGTGGGGAGAGGGGAGAGGAAGAGGATGAAAAGAGGAACATCATCGTACGCATATATAAATTTGTCGTTGTCTAAAGCGACCCTGGCGTGAAGGAGTCAGGAACAAACCATGATCAACCCTACGGCATCTGTCGAAATGCCAAGCCTCTAAACCCCGCATCAATTTCACCTGAACTCATTTTGACGCAGATGCACCGAGCGACAAAGCCCAGAATAGGTGGTGCACGGTCCATCTGATGCTCTTTTCGACTTCGAGATCGAGTCACTTGCTGATGAGGACTCCACGAACAAGAACGCAGGAAGTGATCCAGCGCTTAGCGCTCAGCTTGGCTTGTAGGTAAGTTGTGTAAGTTACATGATCCGAGCGTCACTTCACTTCACTCCGCATTCGTTCTTGTGCGGAGAATATGAACAGGGTGAGGAGGGCGCGACCTGACCGAACGAAAGACGACGCGTGAGCATCTTTGGTCAACGGGCCCACGTTTGCGACTCAAAGGAGCTTTCTCAAGCGAAAAATCCAGGGAGTAGTCGAATCAAAAATAGGGAACCAACCACCTCGAGGAAGAGGAAATGGAAATGGTCAGACGAACTCCACCCCACTCCAAATTTCACAAAAGTATCCGAGAATTCTATAGCTAGTACTATGCGGATTTCAAACGGACGACTTACTGGACGTCCGTGAGGCCAAGCTGCTGCATTTCAGGACCGTACTGGCTTCAAGAAATTGAGACCGGTGCAAATACGAGGGAGGCCTCGTTGTCATGACTTCCAGCCAGCGACAGGGTCGATAACTCGGAGAACAGAAATCAAATTCCTTCCACCGGCGCTCGGGACCACATCACCGCAGTTGTGGCTCAGCGTTATGACGTCAAAGATCTACAGTTATTTCGACGAGTTCCATAACGGTGAGTGATGTTGCTTATATTCGACGGTGTGATAGATCTCATTGCATTAACATTATGTAGTCGAAGAAGACAGTACACATATTAGATAGTCCGTTACTCAAGTCCGTGTAAAGGAAAGGAAGGGCATTACATTGTACACACACCCAGAAGTCCATAACGCGTCCATAAACGCGGTTGCAATCTCAAGAAATCGAGACCCACTCTTGGTTATTGTTGTTATCCGTGCATTGCCAGGTCTGTATCTGATTCGAATTCGAGTAATTGCCGTTGGTCAAGTCGAGGCACAATCCTATCCAAAAATTAAAGATTAGCAAAACGGCAATTCCAAGCACGACGAAACGTCATAAGTTACCTTGATTGGTGAGCGCAATTCTGTTATCGTCAGTGTACCACCAATCTTGAGCGGGCAAGTTATCATAGCATTGCCAGATTTTCATTCCGACGCCGTTTCCAGGAGCTAGACTGGATAAGCGTCATAAGGAAAGTAAAGAAGTACACACTCACCAGATCCAGCATCGAGACAGAAGTTGGTATTATCGACTCTAACCTTACTTTCACCCTTGTTAACAACCCATCGCTGCGCACCAGTTCCGTTGCAATCATAGCTACAAGGATGGCAAGTCAGTGATATCGAGAAAAATCAGAAGCAAAAAGGAAAACGAACACTTGAACCGGGGTACCATTCTCGTAGACAGCTCCACGGACGTCCAAACACTTCACGATACTTCCACCTGGATGCAAAGTGGTAGAGTTGAATGTTGGCGGAGGAGTGGTATTCCCACCGGGACAGAAACTAGCGGACCGATGCATTAGGACAATACCGACCAGAAAGATCAGGAATTTTGTACTTACGTGACGGTGAATCCATAATCTCCTAGAGGACACTCATAGAGCGGTGGAGAAGGTGCAGTAGGTCCTCGATCACCAAAACCAGTCGGGGGAGTCGTGAATGCGTTAGCGCAAGACCCAGTCACACAGGTGTCGGGGAGGCAGTAACCTTTGAACTGATATTCAAAATCGATCAGAACCACGTCATCGAAGTTGGGAGAATTCTATCAGACATGGTACTTACCTGTGTTCCGTTTGTGGAAATGGTGACGGCAGTGTTGAAGTGAGTTGTATCAACGACGAGATAATACCAGTCGTTCTACGAATAGTTATAATTTGAGGATATTAAAGGAAAGAAGAAAAACTCACAGTCCCATAGAACCCGGCACGAGTGGTTCCAGTCCCGTCGGAAGATCCTCCGTACTGGTCAGTGTAAATGAAACCACTCCACTCATCCGGTTGGGTGAAATTCGTGTTTCCATTGGGTTGGATAGTCCCTTGCTTCTGACCGCTGACATACAAATCAATGGCGTCCGAACATTGATTGACAACGGTGAATGGGCGAGCAAAGGCCACAAGAGGAGCAACAAGGAGGGAGATTGCGAGGAACCTTTGGTTAATCATACTGGGGAAGAGGAAGAGCGAAGAGAAAGGGAATTTGAAGAGGGTGGAATGGAATTCGGACGCCTTATACACAATTTTGACGTGCCGGTCGATCTGCCATACGACTCGGCAGTGGATCATGACAACACATCATTTATACTCTGGACCAGGGCCGCAGGAGCACCGAGTGTTGTGTACGGTTCGAAGGTCACTCCAATCGTTCCGGTCTAATAAAAGCCTCCGATGTCAACGCAGTTGGAGCGACCTGTGGACGAGGCTGAACCAGATGTATCGATGAACGACCCCACTCACGATCAACCCGTGGATTATGAGGCAATAATCAGATGTGCACGGAGGTTGGGATCTATTGGGACGCGGAGTTGCGGTGGACTGGGCAAGGAGGAGCTTGAAGGGCGTCAATTAGACCTCCATTACGATCCCATGGAGCGGCAACCCTCATGCTTCATCGATCATCAACGGTGAATTCACTCGCCTCGTTCTAGGACCCACCTTACTGTAAAATAACTGTTGCATAATTCTGGAGTGGAGATTGTTTGAGCGTAGCAATCAGGGCACCGAGCACAGTACCGGGACCGGTTAAAATTGAGTAAGTGACTAGTTGTTCCTGGCTGATCATCCTCTCTTGTTTTGGAAAGCGAAGAGGGTAGTCTCTTCCTCGACATTTTGCGACTGCATTCCAAAAGTGCGTTCGAGGGTGCTCTGGCCAAGTCAAAGGGTTAACGGCGAACGTGGAGTCACACTTGCCACGCTCATGTTTTCCTCGAAGCCAGCAGGGCAGAAATTGTATTCATACGAAGCCCAGAACATGAACAAATCTGACGTTGATGTGTCAGGTGTAAACAATCAACCCAGTTTACAGTATTAATAATCCAACTTAGCTATGACGATATTTACCACCATCCCAAGCTTTCCCAATTCCTCTTCAACTCTCGTCCTTTCGTCTTCGGAGTTCAGCCCAGCATCACATCTCAGAACCAACTCCTTGACGTTCTTCCGGTCCTCAGGAGTCTTTGCCCATCTGACAATGGCATCCAACGTTCCCGATAAGATGGGTGAAGGCCAATAGCTGTTCATGATCTGTAACCCGAGCTGGACGAGGCTTTGGGGTATGGAACCTGTAACATCTTCGAGTTCGAGAATACGCTTTTCCCCTGGAAGTAGGAATAGTTTGGGACAGGGGACAAAGTATAAGAAAGTCGTGAGATGAGGGCACAAGTTCACGAGATGGAAGGGAGTTGTTAGGAGGTCAAATCCACCTCCTTCGAACGCGGCGGGGTATCCGTTGATATGAAGATATGTCAGGTTAAATCCGGCGGTGGTGTGCATGTTGCTTGAAGTAACGACGGGCGTTTGTAGAAATGATGTTATGGAAGAAGTGGAGAAATTGCTTTCAGAAAGGTAAAGGGATCGTAGGGAAGATAGGGGGAGGGTAATGGAGAGTGCAAATTCCAGGATATCGTTCCGTCCATCTTGGTTATAGGTGACGATTCGATCCAATGATAGACGTTGTATATTGGAAAATTTGGATTGGAGCCTCGACGGAACTGTCAGATATTCAAGAGTTGGTCTCCATCCTGATATTTCGAGCGCCTCAAGTTGGGAAGCGACGACAGTGGGAACCATGGAAAGAATGTATGGTAATCTGAGTTGGGTTTGGAGGGGATGTGAGGTGATTTGTATCGATCGCAGTTGGGTTTTAGGGTGATCGAACGAGATGAGGGTCGTGTAAAGGTGATTGACATCGTTTTCTGTTGCATCAGGATGGATTAGGAACCGTACGTGAGTGCACGAAGGGAGATGCGCTCCAAGATCCGAGAGAAAGTCGGTGTCAAATGGGATTTCTCCACCACGATAAGCAACGTCGAGCGTCAGGTATTTGACGAATCGGCCGTGCTTTTTGACCGATTCAAGTCTTCGTTCTACACCCTCCCGCTCACCGCGCTCGGTGGTCACTCTGATCGTGGAGTAGAGGATTGGTGTAGCTGCAGAATACCAGGCATGGTTAAGGGAGGCTATATCGCCAAGCCATTGATTTAGGTAGTGGCGGGTCGGGTCATCTGGAAATTCATGCTGGCCGAGGTATTTGGGATATGTGGGCTGAGTGTGCCATAGAATTTCGCTCAGTAGTTCGACTGCGAGGTCGTTCAGTGTCGCGTGCATGGTGGTTGCGCTGTGTGCAGTCGGTATCGCAGACAGTGCCCGGCTCACTAAGTGTTCCGATCCCGGTGGTCCGTGCGTGGAATCTCGACTGAAGCAGATGTTTACACGTTTATCGTCGAATGCTCAGCGCATCCGGCCTCAGCGCCATCACGCTGACTTCGAGGTGGACACGCTATACAGTATGCTCTGCTCTAAGGCGTCGTACGGATAATTCTTATGTCGCAAGTACCGTTTACCTCTGATTCCTAGGCGTCGATGCACTTCCACCTCAACCAGCTGAGTAGCGGGCTCGTCTCCCTGTGTTGTTTCCAAACATCACAATGATTTTAATGTTTGGGTCGTCGCCTTGATATTTGATATTATTGACCTAATTTTTGTTGCATCTTAGCATCGTAATCGATGATAGCTCTTTCCTGATACGAAACGTAGGGAACACACTTCGCAACCATCCTCTGAGAAGACAAGGGCTTAATCCCAAACTCCTTTCGTGCGTAGCTGTGTACCATCTCCGAAGCTAACAACTTCGAGTTGATTCTCAGGCGTTACAGTACTTGGCGCGTCTGGTGGAGTTAAGACCTCGGTCATAGGACAAAATCAATTTCCTCTATCCATTTTCGACAAACCTATGCACGTTCCGTCGTAGGCGAATCGTAACCGCCTTTCTCGCTTTAATCTAGCTATAGCTGGCAGAAATCGGACTTGGCACGGTGGTATTGTCCTAGCTTTCGTAAGTGACGGCGTTTTGGTGTCTGGTCTTGGACATCACAACGGTATAACAAAACCGCCAAAACCGACTTTCCAACAGAAATCCTGAACCTTCATACACTATGCTTCACGACATGGGCATGGACGGGGTCATACAACCGTGACTGAAATCCGGTCCTTTCGAATTCGATTGTTGACATCATCCTTGGAATTTCGAACCTGCCAGTTGAAATCTCGGTATTTTACGAGCACTGAACACGGTCCTTTTCATGTACGCCATTCTTTTCTTGTCCGTGTTACTTCTACAGCTGTTATTACAGGAGCTGTAGTTGCCGCACATTCCGGCGGACCCGAACACTTGTGAGCATGGTATCTCCGTGGGGACAGACCGGGACGTCCTGTGGGAGCTAAAGTATTCATACATATAAACCTTCCCAACTCAGGGTTGGTTCCCAGTGCCTAGCAGTATCATTACATGCCGTTAACCTCAGTTCCGCGAACAAGGAAGATGTTCAGAATGAAAAATAAGTGGGTCGTGTGAAGAATAGTGAAGTTTCGGTGGGTTGGGTACTCCGGAAGGGACTCGTGAGTCGTGATAACTGTATTGGTGGCGTTCCAGACGCTGTAGATCGACAAAGATGGACGACTTGAAAGGAGGTTTGGAAGACAGGCTCGGGCTGCCTTGCTCGGAACTACTTCGCCTTGTGAACACCTGGATCGTCGGGACGCCTGACTGTGGTTGTCTGTATTGCACTGCATCTCCATCATCAGGGAGACAACTCACCATGTCCTGATCAGACGGAATATTCGTCCGGTCATTAAATCGGTTCCTAAAGGACTCGAATAAACTGCGAAGTTGACAGTAGTGGCACAAGATGGCCTTGGAGTTCGGCTTACTGTCTTCTCTGTCAATGACCTATTCATCTATGTCGACCTTCTCCTTTCTCAATGATCGCCGTCATCTGGGGTTTATCAGAAGTCGATATGCAGGCATACAGATTAATTACCGCCAACGTGACAATCGGAACGAGTGTTAACGTTGACGTGTTTTGGTTCCGATCGACTTCAATCCAAAGTGTATTCCTGGTCAACGAATAATTCACCATGAATCGGGCATCTTTGACATACATGGTTCCCGATTCTCCTTCTACGGGTTTCAAAGAAAAGTTAGAAACCAACTCTTTGATTCTATTCGGGAGAGATAGGGAGCTCACGATATGATGGCTATGATAAGACCGTGAGGTAAAGCAACGTTGAAGTTCCACTGAAGTATTTTGGGTTCGCCAACACTCACATGGGCTGAATTTAGCGTGAATCCACTATCTCATCAGCGGGAAAAAAATAGTCAACTACTTTGTCTTCGACAGTTCTGGGATTTGTTCAGACGTAGCATTGCCTCTTAGCTCAACAGGGTAAAAGTAGACGGAAACGGATAGTAAGTTCGATGCAAACGAAGTCTAGACCTCAACCCGTGATCAGTTTTCTCCCAAGCTTGTCGGATTCACGACCTACAGTCTCTAAACCTTTTTGAACTGAATGTTATCTCAATTGCTTTGATACGTCTTGAACTTTGCTTTTCATAGCGTTCAGCACCTGACCGTCGTACGTAGAATATAACCCTAGTTCATGTCTGTCAAACGCCATGAAAATCGTTGTCCCAACACCTCCTGGAAGTTTGTCGGTAGTATTCATAGCCTTAAACGTTCCTCACATGCTCAGGAGCGTTCTATTCATGGCTTCACTGGTCTAAAGGCGTATTCAATGTCAGTGTTCTAAATTGAGCTTGAAATCGTGATCAGAACATCTGACTGACACCCGATTTACATCCATGATCCACGATGATCAAGGATATATACGACGTCTTGATCCCGATAACAAGATTGTCTTGGTGATGAGAGATAAAGTATCAATACCGATGAACACGGCAAGTCTGGATGTATTGCGAAAATATCACTACCTGTCATCGACATCGACCAAATGGCGTCCATCTACACGTACAGTATGAACCAGTATAGGTACCAAGAAGAAATTAGAAGGAATCTGGGATGGCTTCACCAAAAAAGATAGGAAGTTTGGGATTGGAGATACGACGGGGCGAGGGAGGAAAACACAACTGAACCGAATCGCACATTGTCGCCTGGAAATCCTCCCAAGCTTTCCTTGCGGGATCATCACTGGGCAGAGTGACAGAGATCATCAGCTGATCACGGTTGTTCAACGGCTCCAAAGCTCGACTGTACACTCTCATCGCCTCCCTAACAGTGATAGGCAACCCGGATGGCGTTGAGGTGTTGATTGAACCGTTCCCTTGGCTTCTAACCACAAGTTCAATCGCCGTTAAGGTGGGAGAAGAGACCACCCGCGGGAAGTCAAAATCGCCATTGACGCGAGAGAGAGTCAGGCCGCGGAGGATGTGGTCAATTCCTTCCAAGCTATCGGACACCCCCAGTTCGACTAGCACGGGTAAAGACCGAAAAACGTTTTGGAAGTCGTCTTCTCCGAAAGTAGAACACGAATGACAGGATACTGATGTGGATGCGATACCTTGGAGGGTGAGCTTTCGAAGGCCGTGGAGATTGGGGATACAAGAATCGGGGGTATCGTCCAAGGGCTTGGGATCCGCAGACATAGGAGATGTCGTTGACCACCAGCACCAAGGGGGAAGTGGCGAATTGACAAAAGTGGCTGGAGCGCACCACGGACCGTGTTGAGTTCCCGTAGCGGGATATACGTGAAGGTCTAGGATTTCGAGGGAAGGAAACGAAATGAGGCGATTGATAACGGTTCGGAGATCATGGGTCACAGTAATTGGATATGACAATCCAAGGTGCCTCAGGGTTTCCAGGACGGTAATAGAAGATCGAGGGGTGGTAGGCGCCTGAGTTTGAGAGAACGACGGCAAATCCAGTCGACAGGCTACAGGAAGGTGGCGAAGTGAAAAGTATCCCTCTACCAGGTTCTCACATCGCTTCAGGAGAGAAACCAGTTGATGAACATCCATAGCGCCTTCGTGAAGAATTTCGAGGAAGGTTAGCTGAGAGAAATCGAGGGACGTGGAAAGATCATTGGTCACAGAATAGCGGGAGACGGAATCATGACGGAACATCAACGCAACGCGTCGAAGCGAGGGAATAGAACGGAATGAGTCCAGGTGAATATATGCGCGGTGTGCATACAAGCTAACTTCCTCGAGGCGGTCGAGATGCCCCTGGAGCGAAGTGACGAATTCCTGAGGATTACCGAACTTGGATTCAATGTATATGCGCCGAAATTGAATTGCAGAGCCACGAGACCTAAGGACGTCATCGAGGTAGTTACGCCCAGCAGGAATCCAACGAGGGAGTGAGATGGTCAGGTCAACGGGAGAAGAACCACTTCTCTCAAGGAAGCAAGACGCTAGTTTGACAGAGTTGGCGTCCTTCCCAATCCTCGTAACCGTGATGGTACTCCAGATGTGGGGAAGTCGAAGGGCTATCAATCGCCATCGTCGACAGATGTGGGTTAACAGGAGTGGCGCGGTGATGGGGAATGGAGACGAAGATGCTGCCGTGGACGTATTACCATGATGCGCCGGAACTTGGGACAGGAGCGTACAAAACTCAAATACGAGTTCGAGGACTTCTGTTGGAAACTCGTCGATGGTGATCCACCCGGTGTAATTGGGAGGAACAGTGCCTGAACGAGTGATGGTTTTGGGACCATTTAATACGTCAAGCTTCTTAACGACCCCGGAACGTTGAAGTGGAAGCGGTATGGGTGTTAACGCCTCCCAAAGAAAAGGGTTTCCAAGATCCGGAGGCACGAACGCCCTAGGGTAAATGGAGTTGGGGCACGTGGTCGACGACGAGCTCTAAAACATCAATACGCGTCAAAATGGCGTCAAGTTTCGAACGGTTCGGCATCAGCGTACCGCAGGCGTAGCAGGTGCATATAGTCGAGAGAATTCAAGACTTCGAGGCATAAAATCTAATGAAAAGTAGGCGTCAATCGGTTGAAACTTTACTGTTACAAATCTGAGTAGACATACCGGTTGAGGTCATCTTTTTTTCGACAGCGTTCAAAAGCGTTGAGAGAGTACGATTGAGGGGGAAGAAAGAAAGCAAGAATGCATCGAACACGGGCCTTTATTTGTTTGAGACGACCCGAGACGATCGATGCAGGAAGGACGCTAAGTGAACTCCTGGGCCGGACCTTGAAGAATGTTTGCGTAATACGAAACAAAGCCACTTCACCTCACCTCGCCATCGTAGGTTGCGTGCATGAGCCTAAATCCAATGACAAAAGCAAAGCATATACTCTATATAACCTTGTCCTTCATTTTTGAGCTCCATTACCGCAGAAGAGTAAGGTTCGGATCTTGCACAATGCTTCCGTTCCGGCAGTGTCCCGAACCACGGTGCGTCCTCGAGGCTAAAAAGGTTAAGTGAATCGAGTCTTATGCGAGGGCCAAGGCAAGGTAAAGGTCTTTGAGATTTTCTTGAGACGAATGATTTTGCCTTCGATGAAGATCGAACTGTTTGAGTGGAGTCAGGGGCACTACGACCACTTCGAGAAGGAAAAAGTCAAGGCCTTGAGCTTGAGACTTGAGGAGAGGATCAAATTGAACGACAGGGACTTACTGTAAGCATGCAATATGTTTTACGTCCCCGAATGCGAAGCCCAGAATGAAAACGAAGCCCAGCGCCAAGCTTTGCAAATTCAAGGACTACGATTACGTCTTCTGACATCGTGATGTTGACCTCGAGCTCCTGATCTAAACACGAGGAACTCACCTGAATCCGATACCATCTTGCTAATATCGAAGTGATCACATTACTCGAAGTGATCACATTACTAGGATTGATCATGTAGTTTGTTCAGCACACTTCGGGAGAATCGAACGGCTGATTACTCACAAAGATCTGCGTTTTGAACACCATGACTCGTGAAGACGGTTAGAAAGAATACGTTGATCGCACGGGATCTGACCGAGTCATGACAAACCTTTCATAGGATGAGCATGGCGAGGTGATTTGCCCTGTTTCCGGGAGCTTCCGAGCCGGAACACCGCGTCCATTATAGCCGAACGCACTTATGAATCAGCCTACTACCGTTCCCGTAGGACATCGTCATCGACTTGAGGGTTTGAAATCCTTCCAACTGTTGTTCGTATGAACGAAGCCAGGGTTCCACTATCCTAAAAGTAAGTTGTTGTTCACCAGTTAGTTGAAGATTACTCACCATTACTTGGGCTAGCGATCACGGGCTCTCTGCAATGATTAACGCCACCGGTCCCTTTTAGAGCAAGCTCGAACAAGTTTCAACAGCAATGGTTGTCGAGGAATTGTATGTATCTGCGTCACCATAGAATTAATATTACGGGGACGGACGAGATCGGGCAATCGTCCTACCACCTCACGTGCTGCTGCTGATCCTGACTTCTGCGTTCAAATTCGTTGGCCTAAATGTGGGGAGATGGAGAAGCCATGAAGGAATGCCCGATTTCGGAAAGATCAAGATTAGACGCCCTGGGAGTTGATGATTCCGAAGAACACGGAAATTGCGCCACGACTCCAGTCAGGCAGTGCTGGGCGATTTTCGCAATTGGAGGACGACATAAACAGAGAAGCTGGTATTTGCTTTCGACCGGGTTGGCTGCGGTGGTATGTAGTGTAGACAGCGTTGGGGACTCGTAGGCAAAATGTTCTGGCTGAAGATGGGATTCACGGATCCCCTCCCGAAGTCACATTCACTCGTCATTCGCCCATCTTGGACGAGAAAACAAACCCCTCGGGATTGTCTTCAACGCGGCGTTCCCCGGATACTCGGCGTCCAAAAGAGTCACTGCGATAATATTGGACCCAATTGTCGGTGAATTGTAGAGTAAGCCGGATAGTTGAGAAGGATGATCGTGAATGAAATGTCGGGAGTTCCCACTGAGTTGCGAAGGCTTTTCCATGGTTGACGGGGGAAGATAACCCTATGAACGATTTTTCAAATCACAGTCGCAAAGGCTCAACGTACGTTCGGCATTGACATGGGCCGAACGCTGTGGCGAGTCCGGCGGTGTTAACTTAGCTCGGGCGATCCAACGTTGACAACCTTTGGAGTTGTGGAGGACGAACCTGCGCTAGGAACTACGCATTTTTAGAACAGGCGGAAAGAGGAATTATTATTAGAGTTACCACGTCAATTTCCTTCGTGCCCAACTTCCGGCGGCGGTCGAGATACTCTCTTATTGGTCGACATTCAACTCCAGGAATTTACGCACCCCTGCACTGGGCGTTCTTGGATGTAAGTAGCGGGCTCAATTAATATGAACGAATCAGTGAAGTCGCCGTCTGAAGGATATCACGACCCACATTGCCCGAGGAACACAAGCTAGAGTGAACAGGTGGCGGTCAGGTACGTCCCTTGCATGGGTTGGTTCCACGATGTTCCAATCCTCTGAAACATACACCTTCGAGTGAAATCTGGAATAGACGAGTTAGGTTTAGACGAATCCGCTTCGTTATCTGCTAACGCGTTGAATTTTGTGGTCTCGAGCGCGACGAAAGATCGCCCACTCTTCACGTAAAATTCCCCACAGTGCCCATTAACCACTTGGTCATCCACACGAAGACCATTTAATTGAATTACCAAGCACATTACGGGTCGATACCGTGTCCATGGAGAGTTGAAATGTTGGAATTTCGTCCATCAAAAAACCTGAGCACCACCACAATTTCCACGAGAGGGTCAAGTCAGGTCAGAAAGTACCATAGATTCTTTACTGCCACTTACACACTAGTGTCAAGAAGACAACGAACTGTTGGTTGTGCGCGTGAATCAAGCATGAATTCGTCCCACAAACCGCGACGCGACACAAAGTTCGTTTTGGAACCTTACGTAACATATCAAATCGGCGCCACTGACCCGATAATCAGGAAAATCAGGGTAGTTTGCTTGCTGGCGAGCCTGCCACGCAGTGCTCATGGCGATGCTGCTTCTCCATAGACGCTACGCTATTACCATCCGTACTATCATCACTCGGGCGCTCAGAGGGTTCTATTTTCTTGCCGAACAGTGAACGCGTACAGTCTCGAATCGGGTTCACTTCGACGGGCGCTACATTGTCAAGGTGTGAAGGTGCACAGCTTTTCGGCAACGTCAATTAACTGAACCATGTCGGACCCTGCTCGGGGGGATAGCAGCTACGAAAACGCTCGGACAGGCCCTTCGGTGACCCCATATGTTCGTCTTCACTGGCACTTTACTATCCGGCAACCAAATCGCAGTTTGTAAAACTGCTTCTGTGGACCCGATGGCTGGAGGTCATCCGAGCTGAACTCGCAATGAGGGCCAGTCATATCGGACTCTTTCTTGCTTGCTGTTCAGCAGTCGTTGTAACTGGCTCAAAATAGTCCCGGTTGACCCGGTTTATGTCATTTCACGGGCGATTCTCAATCATTTCCGTACTTGGTGGTCTCGAGTGAGTTCTTGTCATATTTTCCCAGCCAGAACCCACTTCTCTGCGCCGTTCCTGCAGCGACACCGGTTATCAAGTGTATTCTTAGGTCGGCGAAAACGACACTCAAAAAGGAAGATCGGGTTGGTAACACAGTCACCTGCCCTAGCGTCAATCGCTGGGGATCCCCTCATTTTCTTGCGTTTCGTGTGGACAACGCCTCCAGTGAGTTTCCGAACTATCTTCTGATCTCCTGATCTCGTTCCCGAATTTGAAGCCGTCTTCTTGTTCTCCTGCCCATAACGTGAGTCAAAACCCTCGAATGTTATACGAAAACAAGCTGACAGATATCCACTGCAGGACTTTGCGTAACACGGTGGCTCCAATCACTGCATGGTCCGCTTTCGTCGGTCGACTGAAACGTGCCATCCAGGTTCGTCATTCGAACCCTTACGACGCTGGGACCCTGACCTGCTCGACATTCCTTCGCATTTCCCGATGATCTCGCAGTAGCACTTGAACTGAGGCTAACCGGCGGTCGAATACACTATACTCGTAACTTTGCTACTTCCTGTAGACGTATATTAGGAAGTTACCCTTGTCCTCTGACGTTTTCCACTGGCAGAACTAGTTTATTGTTTCCGAAGGCTCCACTGATGATCTGGGCGCGAATTGAGGTCATTTGAATTGTAAGCTATGAAGAAGTAAACATGGTAGGAATATAGTAGACCCAGCATTCAGAATTCCTCTTCAGTATCCAAGGTCATCGCGATTACGAGACTTTGATCGAACGCCCTGAGATCGGGACGACCCAGCCGCTCTATAGGACGACCTCAGCGACTGGAGAAAATACAAGGTCGTCACAGTGCCACCGATCACGGACCGATCAAATACGCCAGGTGTAAGATGTTTAACAGAAAAGTAACCGCCTCGAGAACGTGTTTTTTCGATGATAGCTACCATCGCTAAAACGCACCAAGGAAATACAAGGACGATGATGGACTTTATGATCGTGATGCGACTGATTGGAGGCCAGGATAAGGGATCATTCGATGCGAATAGTCAGAATTCATCTTTGTTAACGTTGTTGATCCAGTCGTAGACTCGTGCATCATCTCCTAGGAGATGAGGTTGTGGCCGTGCAACTTCATCCGAATAGTCCAGTAGAGTATCTTAGGAAATTGATGAGTTGCTGACGAATCTGGCACGACTAACGAGGAAACGAGCATGGTTGACAGACCTGAAAGGGTAATAGACGGATATCGTGGCTCGTGACCGAGGAGAATATGGATGTAAGGGAGCCATTTTTACTGTAAATGGTTTCAATGGTAAGTATGTCACAGGGATTATGGGCTAGTGCGGTTCGCATTGATGGTTTGGGAGTCGAAATTTGCGAATGTGGTGTCGGTGGTTTGCCTTCTCCGTTTGGACTTGTTCCCAAACAACCTGTCAAGCACAAATCTTCGACCACGCTTTCATCGATGGTAGAACACAACTCCTTCACGATGTTTTCCCTCCATAAAGGTGACTCTAGACGACTCAAACATTCACCACGAAGACCGTTTGCGCCTCCGAAGTTCGAAAAACGGGACGGGGGCGTGTCCAGATGAAATGCGAGGCTCGGAGGCATTAGGAAGACATTCTCCAAGCCAAACTGGGCGTGAGGATTCTGACACCATCTTTGGCAGCGTTACTTTCCGGTGTTACACGTGGTTTTGTTGGATTTGTGAGATTCAATCTTCTGGATTCCTGCCATATCGACGACTATACAGAGCGTCAATCACAATAAGGGAAGTCTGAAATGCCGGGGGTGGTATATATATCGGCATTCTGGCCATGTCTTCCGCTGCCTTTCAAAACCATCTTCTCTACAATGA
The DNA here is from genome assembly GCA_004369065.1 of Pluteus cervinus. NCBI lineage: Eukaryota > Fungi > Basidiomycota > Agaricomycetes > Agaricales > Pluteaceae > Pluteus > Pluteus cervinus. Next base: position 31,978 of record ML208383.1, read on the forward strand.
CGACGAGCCCCAGTCCCTCTGACAGTCGTTCTCGCACTCCCCCCTCACCCAATGGACATTTACCCCGCGGAAAGGCTTGCATGAACTGCAGGTAAGTCGAACCCTTACCTTTCGCTTTCACCGAATTTACCGGGAATCGTTATCTTGCAGACGTCGAAAGATTGTGCGTGTATACCTTCAACGTCAATGGCGTTGGACTAACCCCAGTTATCAGAAATGCGACGGCGAAAAGCCAATATGTGGTCAATGCTCTCGGTCTCGAGGGCTCTTCGACGACTGTGAATACGCCACTGGTGGCAAGACACGAACACAGTTGTTGGAGGAAAGCCTCGTCCAACTTCAAAGGCGTATCCGCGAATTGGAGACCGCGAACGAGACCCATGCGGCTTCTATATTCCTCCATCATCCATACTCTCCAGAGAGTCAGCTTCCCGCACTTCTACCGACCTATGGCCGCGATGACTTCGCTTCATCAGCTGGTGAGCCCGATTGACGGTTATTCCACATTCATGAATGTGATATTTATATGTCCGATAGGTTCGAGTGCTTCGTCCTCACCCGCCCCAATGCTTCCAATGTCCATCAACATGAGTGAGGTATGTCGTCCATTTCTGTCGTCGAAGGGGGCCGTCCTGATCAGCTTATCATAGGAACCGCCTTTCGAACTCGTGCAACATTTGTAAGCCCACGTTTCTCTTTATAGTCTCGTCATGACTAACTCTCGGGCAGGGTCTACATCTTCCAGCAGAGCTCATCTCGAGCTGGATGGTTCCTTCATCCGTCACGATTACAGGATGTGTTGATGAATGACCTTCCTTTCGGTCAATCTCCTCGACTCTGCCCCTCGTTACTTAACGGGATATATCTCTGGGCATCCCGATTCACCCCCGCAGCATTGTCTGCCCCACATAGCGAACAATTCTTCCTCAACAATGCACTATCGCACCTGCACCACGATCTTACTGGTTCATCCCCCTTGAAAATCCTCCAAACCATCCAAGCGGAGGTCCTCTTGTCGTTTTACTATCTCGACGATGGAAAATTCCTTGAAGGGAGTTTCCACGCTAGCGCCGCTCTTTCCATTTGCTACAGCTCTAAACTCCACCTAATTCGTTCATCACAACTCGACTGTCAGCAGATGCTCGAGGAATACAAGTTAGGCGACCTCTCCATAGGGATCTCGAGCGCGACCGAGGAAGGCGAACGGATTAACGCTTTCTGGACCGTTATGCGCTTGAATAGCTATTTCTTGTCTTACAACCAGTCGCCCTCCCCCTTCAACCTACCTGATAGCGGTGTCGATACCCCTTGGCCATTGGACATTACGAGCTACGATACGGTACGTTGTTTACTGACTCGATCGATTCATTCGCTAACAATAACCACAGACGCGTATCCCGTCAGAAAGCTCAGAAACACTGAAGAAGTTCCTCGAGGGTTCGAGCGTGGATGGGTTTTCTGCTGAGGCGTTGTACGTCAAGGCATCCACCCTCGTCGAGAGCGCAACATCTCTTTCGTCGAGTTTCTCACAGAGTAAGTCCTCGTGTTGTTTGTAGGTAACCAAAAACTGATCCCTTCCCTAGCTCGAAGTCCCAACGACTATCAATACCACTTCGCCACCCTCGACCACGTCATAGAAAAATTCAAGAATAATCTTCCTCTCGTCGATGCGCTTCACAATGACAGCGCTTCTCGAGGAATCATTCTGACTACTCGCTTCCTTTCGTACCTTGCCACAATACGGCTACATTTCCCACTCATCGACCAATTGGAAGACTCTCGGGATAAGTGTCTCGTTGCAGCAACGGCCATCCTGAGAGGGGGTTCTCTTTTACCGGACCCTCAGTCGACGCAAGTTGACCCTATCATGCCAGTAAGTTACCTTTTCGTTATGGGTCTCTTCAGATGCTCATAATATTATTGCGTAGCTCGTTTGGTATTCGGCTTGCGAAGTATTCCAAAAGAACCTCGCATCGGGTCACCCGCAAGGAAGACCATTTATTATTGACATGGTCCAGTCCTTGCTTAATACTATCATCCTATATTCGCCTCAGTCCTATTTGACACGTACGTCGTCTTCTCAATTGAGTTATACGTCCAAGTATTGACTAATTTTCTCATCATCTACAGAATTGTATCTCAGCCGTGCGCAACAACTATTTAGAGGCTTGACGCCTGCTTGAGCTGATCACGCCTTGTACTATTTCTAATCCCTATATCGTATATCTCCTTCATTCGATACAGTACTGTGCAAACTACAGAAGTATTCATCTAGTCGAATCATATAATTTGTATTATACCCGTACATAACCTACGTGATAATTGTAGCCTTTTATTGTCTATCTAAAAGCAACCCCTTGATTTTACTCCAGCGTTCTGCCTGCAAAACAACAATCGGATATCGCGGCTTAAGATGTCCATCACCGAGGCCAACCTAATCGTTCATGAGATCTCGAGCTTAGGTTTGGAGTGGTGGGACTCACAGGACGAGACGGACGAAGCCCCTAATTTTCAATGGACTCTATTCTATCGTGATCCTTCTCAGGAAGACAAAAGCCTTCTGCGTGCGCCGTACCAGGAGGGAAAACGTTCACCCTCCGTATTGAAAGGGTTGGCTTTGGCTTGTCCTCCATAACGAAAGCAAACTTAAGCACAGCCGCCGGGGGTAGGTCCCACCAATCTTGATCGCATCACCTCATCAGTCTCCATTTTGAAACCACCAACCGTTCAAACGAACAAGTCGACAAAAGCTGCAATCTTCTTTTGATACTGGACGGTAGATGACATAGCCTTCATTGAATACGTTCTCGTTAGTTTTCATTCGTTCTTCCATTACGAGTTCGTACCATTTGACTGCTGCGCAATAGATGAATGATATCCGGGGTTCGAGGACGTTATGGACGACGGGCGTCAGAGATTAGATCACTTGATAACGCCAAGCCATCGACCCTGAACTCTATGCAAAGCTGCGCCCGTCCTCTTTTGGACTTTTCTTCACGACTGTGCCGACCAAAATGCAAACCACTATAATGCACTGCAAAGCAAAGGCGGCCGTCTGTCATATCCCAAGACTTGCTCATATCGCCTCTCCCACACACGGCAGCCAACTTCTCCGAGGTATTCAACATACCTTTCTTATGGGGTATGTCGTTGAATAGCAATCGTATTCAACCTGCCGCTCCAGATCATGCATCATTGATCGGCCCTCTAGAAGTTTACAGGCGTTTTGGGTCATTTACGAAGCTCAGGAACTTTTAAGGGCGCTCACCGAGAAGACCGATATTCCACCGATGAAGTGTCCGTCGACACGAATGAGGATAATTTCTTTGACGTTTCTTCCTGGGCGGGAGGCGTGGATAATCTCATGACCACCAACGTACGTCGTACGACACTCATATCTGGTCAACTCCCTCGTCGTCTTGTTGATCCTCAGAAATTGCCATTCAAGTAAGTTACCCCAGCACGGACGCCTGGCTCTCGTCATCGACCGAAACGTTACGCCCTTCGTATTGACCAGGTTGAACGAAGTTATTTTGCCTTAGCTGAGGGGAGCTCTCCGATAATCAAATTCATTTAATAACCTACTCGAGCGCCCCCCTGATGGGGATTTAGCCTCTTCTCCTCTGGGTAACCCTTCCCCACTCACTACGAAGCGATCGAACCGGTGGCTATGTTGTGATTGAAGCCGTCAGCTCTCTTCTGCTGGTCACATGCATGCACTTCCAACCCTCGTAGATTGGTCATGAAGTTGTTCAGCCCGAGGTGAAGGCTGAGCGAACCTGTGTTCGATACGTATACCTCTTAAGTAAGTTATTCGATGACCTTCTAATGAGATCTTTCATTGGTAGACTGACGAGAACGGGCCCAATCGAATCAGGATGACGCCGATCCCCGATGGAGAAGGATTCCTTCTCTGATCCGGCCTGATGCAGGGTTTGGATCCCCCCATGCTCAGTATAGTCACTATTGGACATCTCCTGGGATTACAGTACGATACCACTTTCGTTGGAAACTGAAGGTGATAAAACCACCATAATCACGCTCTTCGGTCGACATCATTCAGACTCTTTCTGTTTTCGACACTAACGTTAAGGTGCCCTGCCGGGTCGCCCGTAAAGACCATTCCAGCACAATAACGCAACGATGCAGGAAGAGCGTTCTACCCTGCATCCAGGTATTCGACTACAGGGACGTGATCCCTCAGACGCTCCGCGGAGAAGTTACCAAGCCGTGGACATAGGCAGGTCCACCTTACCTCTTTCCAGAAACTCTACGAGCAGGGCTCGAGCAGCGGGACTTTTCCCTGTACCTCTGATTGTTGTCGAGTTTCACGCCCTTACAGTAAGTCTGGAATCCAGGAACATGTCCACGTCATCACCTTATGGGCCGCGTTCGGTGGAATCAAGCCGGACAGGGATTTCTCGTACTCGACTTACGACCTGGTGCCCAGTCCCAACTCAACGCCATATGGCTATTCTTACCTTCTCCCCCATCCGCCCTCTCGATATTCAATATCCAATACTGAGCACTCAACCTCAAAACCTCCCCCTGCTTTCCGTTCCTGAAGCCAACACGGATTCCCAGTCGAAGATCGTGTACTCCTGGATTTTGCTGTCCACCAGCCAGGTCACCCCTGATATCATCCGAAAGGAACATGAATATTTCCAATCAGACACGGTACGACTCTCATCCATTGGCGTACTTGAGTTGTTCCCCCACCATGACCTCGAGAAGGTGTCCCCCAATCACGATGAATTAATAGAACCCCTTCTGCCGTCATGCTCTCCTGATGGTTTTGTTGGAGCTTCCGAATTCACTTGCGATATTTGCGAGTGCAAATCCTAGGCTGCATTCGCGTGGACATGGATCTTTTTATTTTTTCGGCTTCGGCTGACGTTTCTCGTGGTAGGTACAGTCATAACGGCTAAACAAGATTTCGATTCCAGATCTTCAACGCTGTCCCCATATGCAGTAAGTGAGTATCGCCATGTCCATCTCATTGATGATAGCAGGCGTCCAGTACCTGTATCATCCTCATTTTGCTGATGATTCTTCGACAGGATTGTGCCTTGACTTCGATTAAAACTGAATGAATGACCACTACAGTCAATTATTTTGCCTTTTACTCCTAAACTTAATTTACGAACATTGCTGTTCGATGGACTACGGCTGGTGGTAACATCCCTGCCTCTCTTGATCACGGACTTGCCTCATTACTTTTTTTTTCCGATCTTACATTATCCTATGATATCGATGAAAAGAACGTCGTCCTGTACCCGGAGATAACCTCACTGAGGTACTGAGGGGATTACAGTACTAGCGCAGCACGAAATCTTGCAAATAATCTATTCTCGCCATGATATCGATCTTTATCGCTTTATCCAAGGTCGATTCACTTGCAAATCTGAAGAGTTAATTCATGCATTTGGCTTGGATTTTGTCTAGATCTACGAACAAGCTGGTTTACTAGTAGTCACCAAACCCATCATCGCCAAAATCACGCCTATATCTGCCATTGTGACGATATCCACCACCATGTCTATATCCTCCACCGCGCTGATACCCACCACCATTCCTATATCCACCACCATTCCTATATCCACCACCATTCCTATGACCTCCTCCATTCCGCTTCTCCGGAGTAGCGACAGCGGTGTAAATGTCAACTTGTGGATCACCGCCCCAAACAGGATCATCATTCCGACCCTTCTCCTCCGTAGCAGCAAAATCATCTCCACCAAAACTATCATCGAAAAGACGCTTGGAAACTGCTTGATGACGATGAGAGCGGTGATGCTTGTCAGCAACTTCCAAGAAATCTCCACCATCCAGACCACCACCGTCGAAGTCGCGTCTGTAACGGCCACCATGCATGTACCTTCCTCCATGACGATAACCTCCTCCATGACGATGACCTCCACCGTGCCTATATCCTCCACCGTGCCTATAACCTCCACCGTGCCTATAACCTCCACCGTGCCTATAACCTCCTCCATGACGATATCCACCACCACGCGCACTAATTTGACGACTCTCAATGGCGGACGAGTCTTTCTGGTCGTCGGTATTACCAGTAGTGTTTTGCTCGTCCTGATTCATGATGCGATTGATCATCGCCTGGACACGTTGCTTAAGGTTATTGGCCTGGACGAGGAAAGGCAAAGAAGGAGAGGACCAGCTTAGAAATTGATAGATAATACGACGAAAAGGCGAAAACTACACACCTGAAGTTTATCTTGTATCATTGAGAGAACACGAACAGCGTCGTCGCGAAGAGAACCCGTGTTGCTTTGGATGACGGTGCTGAGGTAGGGAAGAGAATTCCAAAGGTCGGAGCGAGCCGGAATTTGGTTGTTGAGGAGATCGACGATGGCGGGGACATCATCGTTTGCGAGATGGTCAACGATAGCGTCATCGTCGTCAAAACCTTGAACGGACTATGGAGACAGCGTCAGGAATCAGAAAGAATGAATTGAGAATAAGTTGACATACGTCAACAGCATCTGCGGTCATGTTAATACCATCGTTAAGCTGCGTTAGAGCCGACCAAATATGCTAACGATATACTGGTTAGGAGAAAGTCTAAGCAAGACGCAAAGGGTACTTACGAAAGCGCCAGCTGGGGTCTTATCACCGTCAAAGTTGGTGACAGTCGTGACTGCGTCTCGGGCTAGCGACGAGAGCTGCATAAGAGCATTTTGGACGGTGTCAACATCGAGGTGAGGGCCCATAGCGGCGAGAACGTGATCCCTGGGGTCGTCGTCGGGAGGGTTATGATCCCAGATAAACCCAGCAGAAACGCTCGCCGTCAGGGCGGCGCAAGTAAGAAGGGAGATAAACTTCATGTCGTTGAGCGGGCGAGGGGGTGAAATGGGGCTGATATGAGCGAAGTGAATGGGCTTTTATAGAAAAATAAGGAGAGAGAAGGGAGTACAATAGGGACTTAAACTTCGATAATCAGGTTGATGGTGAGGACCCCTTTCTTGGTGGTGAATTGGAGCAGAATATTCTAGTAGTGCGAGGAATGACTAGTCACCAGAAACAGGAGGTTATCCTGAGGGTCAAATCCCCAACGATGACGAGCGAATCCGTACTCCTGAGTTGAATTTAAGCAACACGGAGCGTCGGCGTTGTGGAGTATGACGCATGCAGAGCCATCGATCCAGCCTGTAATGGGTGAAAATCCTCGAAACTGAAGCCAAAGGGGCCAATTCGAAAGGATGGTGCCATCGCGTTCCCGAGACTCTCCTTTCCGCTAACAAGAGCAACCTGTAAACCGTAGAGGGAGATGAAAAACTCCACTGTGGAGAGATTTCTTGAATTTATCGACGAAGAGGGACATTGTGCCAGGAGAGGATAGTGTGGCCTCACGCAATCCGAACGGTTGCTCGAGGGCTTACATGGGTGGAAGTCGCGAGTTGGTTGCAAGACGCTGTCAAATGTTCTACGAACGTTGATAGGAAAGGCGAGGCCAGACGAGGGATACGAGGGCCTGTAGGAGAGAAAAGACAGCACCTTAGAAGATGACGTAGGCCAGCCTGGCCAGGAAAAACAAACGAGAACGTGTCAATGGTCCGTGCGTCCTCTGCGTCGTTTGGTTCACAAACCGAAACCAAACAACGCTCCCCAACATAACTTTTCTCCACCACCCCAACGCCAGAGCGTGTCGGGGCGTCATGCTGTCCACCTTCTAAATCAAATTCCAGTGAGCACCAAATGTATAACTCTGGCTTTCTTACCTTGCTGATAAGACGTTGTCAAAGGATAGCCTCAAATTCGTAGAGGAATTTGAATATTCACGAAGCATCATAACGATGGAGATACATACCCAAGGTACGTGTTTACTCTCTCAACTGACATGATCTTACCTTTCAGTTGACCTTAGGCTTCTCACTAGCCTTCCCTCCAGGCCTTCTCAGTCCATAAGCTACGAGTGGGATACGTGGCGTGCGACGCCTCTTCGATTGGGCATCCCAACTGCTATGGCTCTTGATTTATTTGGTCACGGCGAACCCAAACTCTGTCTACCCTCAATTACCTCCCTCATAGGTATCGTCACTTTCAAATGTACGATGTGGTTCATGGAGAGGATTTGATGCGTACGTTCACCACTCCCTGCTTCTCACCGATTAATCAATTATCCCCACAGTGGGCGTGGTGCTCTAGGGATGTAGCTTTTTCTCGGTGTACGATGAATGTCCCACAGCTCTTGATCACGAAAGGTGGGTTATTTTCTCATGCGACGTAGTTTTTTGCTGATATATGCTCTCAAAGTTGGATCCGTCGTCAATAATAATTGATGGAGCAAGGTTATAGTTGGGGTTAGGCAGGGCGGATGTTGACCATGAATCGAGGGCGATTGTGTAGCAAAGTTGATGAAGCCCGGTTCGAGTTGGCCATGTCCGATACTCCGTTTTCGGAAACAGAGGAAGAGTTGGAGGTTTTGCGGAAGGAAGTTGAGGTAGAACAAGTTCGAGTTCACGATTCACATGTTGAATTGGTTGAGCGCAGGATCTTGGAGTTCGATCTTTCAGAGTCGACTCTTTGGCTGGCCAGGGACCAACCAGGGAATCGGGAACGGTGCAGCGTGTTTGGATTTGTTGAGCCGCTATATGACGCTTCCTCTATACGAATCCTCTACGACATAATTCGCCCATATCAGCCTATGATGTTGCCTCCAATTTTCCCACCAGAACTCGAATACAAAATATTCCTTTTAGCCTTTCGAAACAAAAAGGATAACCCAGTTAACCTCCTCCTAGTCTCTCAACGTGTTCACGATTGGTGACCTATCCAACCTCTTGATGATTTGATCCAACCCACTGAACGAGAAAATCTCATAGGATTATACCACTTATCTATGGGATCGGCTTTTTTCGAAGTGACAGGGTCATTCCACGATCATTTTCGTACCGTACAATCCGGGAATATGGCCGTCATATGCACCATCTTCACCTCAGCATAATACCAGTGGCATTGTCACTGATGCAGATGCAGTCCTACCTTCCAAATCTAGAGAATCTAGCGCTTTGGACGCGACCGTGGAACGAAAACCTGGGTTCAGAATCAGATAATCCTTTGACTACCTTGAGACTCAAACGATTATCAATCCATCTTGGGGAGCTGGAGGGCAGGGACTTGGGGGAGGTCATGGATGTTGACGCTGGCGAAAATAACGACGATGAAGGATCCAAAAGAGACGAAGGCACATCAGTAAAGAAGAACATCAAACGATTCCTATCAACTATCACCCATCTGGACATCTGCTCCAGAATACATGGCGAGCAAGGGTTTTCAACTCTAAAGTATTGCAGCTCCCTCACTCATCTTTGCATCTTCGACACACTTCCTCCTGGTCTCCTCCGCCCGATCTTTGATGTTTGCATTAAATTAGAAGTTTTGGTTTGGTTGATTGATGAACAGGGAGATCGAGGGTCTAGATGCTTCCGTGGTTGTGATAGTATCGGATCAGGACTTGAGGACCAGGCTCCAAGATCTTGGTGGTCTAGCGGCAGACGAACTGGATAGGATTGCGTTTATACGATGTACCGCGTACGGTGATGATTGGGAGAGAGGTGCAAGGGGCGAGGTGGATATGTGGGTATTGGCTGATCAGGAAGTGAAGGAAGCAAAAGAACGTCGTCTCAGGGGATTGGGGTTTACTTGATGTTGGGCGCTGAGCGCTGAGCAGTGGGTTATAAGTCTCGTAAAACGGGAGTTACCTTATGGACTAGGACCAAGATTAGAACCTAGGTTTAAGTAGACGCTCATATACTATATTTGTGTTTGTTGAGTAGTGGACCAGGACGTCGTCCGGATTTGAACGTTCTGGACCTCTTACATTCTGACCGTCATCATCGTACCAGTCTCAAGCTAGATGCAGCCATGCCCAACACTTCCACCAGAGCTAGAATACCAGATCTTCCTCTTCGCGTTTCAAAAGGAGAGGACTCGTCCAATCAATCTCCTACTGGTTGCAAAGCGTGTGCATGATTGGTGATGTACTTTTGATTTGATCTTACAACTCAACCCGCTGAACAAACGATCAGGTTAATACCACGTATCTACGAAATACTCGTATTTCGAGGCGGTCGGGCTCGTCCAAATGTTGCTCAACTTCGAACCTACGGCCATCACACACGTCACCTCATCCTCACCGGGGTGATCCCAATTTCCGTCACAGAGATGCTTTCCTATTTTCCAAACGTCGTTAATCTTGCTATCTGGGCACGATCGTGGCTCCAAGACTTTGGTGTAGAACCAAAGAATCCGTTGACCTCCCTGAGGCTCAAACGCCTATCGATCCATCTAGAAGATATGAAAGATATCAATCTCGAAAGTACAACGAACCATGAAGTCAAAATTAATGAGAATATCAAGCGATTCCTGTCGAACATCACCCATCTTGATTGCTCCAAAGCCATTGGCCAACGAGAGTTGACCGCTCTCACCTATTGCACCTCTCTCACACACCTCTGCATCTTCGACACTCTCCCCACACAAGATCTCCGCTGGGTTTTCGACGTCTGCAATAACCTGGAGGTTTTGATTTGGTTGATAACCAGGTCAATCGCGGGAGTTTCTCACACCTCAGTTGTTGTAGTCAAGGACGAGCGTTTACGAGCAACATTCAAAGACTGTGGTTTAAGGCCAGATGACCTTGACAAAATCGCCTTAATAGGATGCAATGGGTATGGTGATGATTGGGAACGGGGTGCAAGAGGAGGGGTAGATATGTGGGCACTGGCCGACCGAGAAGTGAAGAACAAAAGAGAGGTGTCGTGGGGTCCAGGTCTGCTTGATACCTAAGAGTCATTATCCGTAAAGTTCGAATATAAATTTATGGTAACGTCAGAGGATGCTTTCATACCCTCAATTCTGTTCTTCGACCAATATAACGACAGTCGATAACAAGTCGATAATCGATAATCCCAGGCCACCACGTCGTGCTGACCAATGCGGTGGGGAGGGAACGTGCCGCTTAATCGCCGAGGGCGATGTTGTGAACCTCACCTCTGCTTTGGCCGTGTCGACTGAGACTCTCTTCCATGATGCCCGCGACATTCTCACAGTTCCCACCAGAGTTGGAATATGAGATCTTCCTCTTCGCATTTCATAACGAGAGGGATAATCCAACCAATCTCTTGCTCGTAGCGAAACGGATTCACGATTGGTGAGGTGGCCATTGAGATCGTCTTCCGACCTAATCCGCTAACGAAAGATCAGGTTAATACCACATATCTACAAAGTCGTGGTCTTCCGAACCGACCGGGTTCGTCCACCAAAAGCTTCGTCTTCTACCCTCCAGCTCTACGGCCATCATACACGTCACCTCATCCTCCGGGTGGGCGTCACCCCAATTCCACCCATGGACATACTTTCATACTGTCCAAACGTGGAAGATCTGGCACTTTGGAAGCGAAGAAAATGGTCTTATAGTGCACTCTCCAAAACGGTCAACCCTTTGACTTCCTTTAGGCTCAAGCGCCTATCGATTCCGATAACAGCCCTCCAGGAGTTAGCCGGAAGTAACACAGACATAGACGTTGAAAGAAAGACCACCATCGCAGGATTCTTTTCAACTATCACCCACCTTGATGTTTGCTCAAGAGTCACTCGTTCAGAAGAACTTTCTGCTCTATCATATTGCACCTCGCTCACTCACCTCTGCATTTTCGCCTCTCTTCCTCCACAAATTCTCCGCTTTATTTTCGACGTCTGCAATAAACTCGAGGTTTTAATTTGGTTGATGAACAGATCCGTTGTGGGAGTCCCTGCCTCCCATGTTGTTGTTATCACGGACGAGGACATGCGTACCACTCTCAAAGGTGGTGGCGCTGGCCTCACGCAAGATGAGGTGGACAAAATTGCGTTTATCAGGTGCAATGTGTACGGTTCTGACTGGGAGCGCGGTGCAAACGGAGGGGTGGATATGTGGGTATTGGCTGATCGGGTGGTCAGGGAGGCGATCAGTAGTAGGAAGGGGATCCCCGCTCTGGAATCTAAGTTCGGTGAGCTACACACGTAGCTGAACCTTAGTTTGTTGTATGTGATTTAGCTCTACCGTCGTCTTGAGAAACGAATGGGATCGTTAGACATGCCGCCCATAAAATGATTCAACTATGATAGCAATGTTTTAACGTGCGGACCCGGTGACAACTGTACAACCTATTTATACTACAAATACGAACTCTACGTAGAACAATAAACATGTCTCTATAAATTCTAACCTCTAGTATCTATATCTGAGCCTCAGAACCAGCCTGAGCTACCAAAACACCATCACCTACGTTCGCCAGAATGAAGGACGAAGCAACGCCCCCGATAGCTTTACGGGTGTCAGCACCCAGGCCGGCACCAATACCTGGGCTAGGCATTCCATCGTGATGCAGCCCATTCAACTCCTCATCCACTCTCAACCCCGATCTGCCCATCACGACAACAACCCTCCCATCCTTATTCGTATCCACCACCTCCTGCGCTTCATCCACCGCAGCCTTCAACAACACCGAACTCTTAACCTCTTTGAACGTTATCCGACCCAAAGCCTCGACCAGTTGAACCTCCCAACTCGTCTTCGCAGTCTCCCGAGTCAAACCCGAATTAACACATTGAGCCCAGGCAAGCTCGTCTAAGACTCCATTCTGGAGACGAGCTATACTCTCTGGATCACCAAGAACGGTCTCCGAGGAATTTGAAAACGCCTATGAATAGAAAACCGGGTAAGAAACCAAGACAATGGACGAGAGACGATTACTTACCGTTTCAGTTGACGTCCTTCTGACCTCTTCGATCGAGGTCAGGTCATTCCTAGTATCTTCGACCTTCGATAGCCGTACCACTGTCGCCGTCACATCCTCCCTCATACACATCTGAACGACCATTTCCAGCGCCAATCTACCGTCCGCACCACCGAAGAACGGGCAGAAAAGATGTTGGGTTGTGGGGATAGCCGATGGCGTGTACTCTACCCCACTATTTTGGCGAGATTTGGACGTGTCGAGGTACAACAAAACGGCCTTGATGCGCCCAACTTGATTAAACATGTCATAAACGAACTGTGTTTGAGACGAAGTGGCTCTCGAGTCTGCAAGGTTACCAAAGAGCGATCCGAAGGGATTAGGAAGTTTGGGTGACGATACCACAGTCGGAGACGACGAAGAAGCGTCAAATGTCCAAGAAATCAACACGACTTCCGCATTTTCTCTCTCCATATATTGTCCTACAATCCTCGCCTTGTCGGCTGCGGGTACGACCTCAACGATATCGCTCATCGTTAAGCCTGACTGGCCTCCAGTACGTCCAGCGGTAATAGACACAAAGGTCTGATAGGTCGATAACAGTGGATCAACAGATGGCGAAACGATAGGTGCAGAGGTCGTCACCATATCCGCTGTCCGTTCCGTCATTTCGACTAAACGAACGATTGAGAGGTGGGTAGAATGATGGGGAGGAAGCAGGGATCCAGCGGGGACGGAACTACCTTCATCATGATGGAGTATCACGTCGAGATGAGGCGGTATTGGGGGAGGTAGCAATAACTGTGTCGCAGTCATAGCAGCGGGTAGGTGATCAAATTTCTGGAGTACAACAGCAAATCGCTGTCGAACCCTCCCAACACCATGAACACCGTCGTGTGCTTTCCAATCCGTCGGATTTTGTTGGTCTCGACTGGAGTCCACATCGGGTTGGAGATCGACCGCATTTTTGAGACCAGGAACTACGATAGAATGTCCCGTCTTCCCCTTGTGTTGCGATTCGACGTCATCATGACCGATAACGGTAGAAACTTCGCTCTTGTCAGGTGAGGAAGCACCAACACGGAAACGGGGTGGGTATAGCATCTCGACCATGGGTGTCGTGGTGAACGTAAGTGTCAACGCCTCCAAGACAAACATCGAAAAGACACGCTGTGGCGGTGAATTAAATCTCAGCAGATATAAAAGATAGTGACAGGGAGAAAGGTTTACGTACGTTGTTCAAAATACCAGCGCTTAAGCCAACGTTCAAGACGATCAGCTCGACGAGGCCCTTACAACTCATGAGAGCGCCGATGGTGCTAGCTTCCCTCAAATTGACATTGGAGAGGTAGTATGAAGCTAGTGTGGAACCGGAAAACTTGCTAGCGAACGCGAGGAAGATGATAGAGACCGTAAAGGCCCAAGTAATCCCTGCAAGTCGATATAAGGAAGATGTTCCACCAACTAGGAGGGGGACTAACCGTTATCGAGTAAACCGAGGTCGGTCGAAAGACCTGACAGCGCAAAGTACTGCCAAATGTTTTGAGAATCAAGTCGTATTCCCAATCGTGTCACTCACCAAAGGAATAAAGACAATCGAAACTATATCTTCCATCTTCTCTTTGAGGATAATCGAGAGATGTCCTTCTCGAGGTATCGCCAGCCCAGCGATGAGAGCACCTAAGATCCGTGTCAATGGATGATTGATTTGATCATAAAATTCGTACCAAAGATGGCATTGACGCCAATGATATCAATGAAGAAGGACGATCCAAACATTACGAGAATGGTGACAGTCATAAATAATGTTGTAGGGCCACGCTCGGCTGATAAAGTACGGTAAGCATAAGAACAAGTGACGAAAGGAGGAAACTTACTGCTCCCTGTTCTAATTGCCAACCAAAGCATCGCTTTGCGGACGGGGATCGACATGAAAACCGTCCACGCAATGCACAAAAAGAGGGACCACAATGCCGTCAATCCCGAATCAGCGTTGACCAGAGCAACACTGAGGACCAACAAAATCCATCCAACTATAAAGACGATCAGGACCCTCAAAACCCCAAAATGAAGTGAATTTACGTACCAACACTGGTTGCAACGCCTGACCACAGCGAAACGACACCAACGGTCGTGTTCCACAAGTTCAACTCTGCCAAGATCCGACAGACGACGGGAAAACCCGTAACACTGAATGCAACACCTGTAAAGAGCATAAAGTGCGTGAAAGGGACTCCGTGTCCATCAGGTCCCGTCAACGTTGTATCAGCTTGTGGCGCGCCGATCTTGATGAAGGTGTTGTATAATGGAAGAGCGATTCCGCATCCCACGCCAAAGGGTATAACTGTTCCGAATAGTGTAACAATGACTGAAAGTTTGGCCGTCTTCCTGATCTGACTAACATCGATACCGAGTCCAACGAGGAAAAGGAATAAGCAAAGACCGATGTTCGCCACAAGGGAAAGATATGGGATTGATTGCGGTGGGAAGATATGTTCCGTGAAGCCAGGAATACGACCTAATCCACTGGGGCCTATGAAAGCGTAATTCTATGAGCGGAGGAGTTCGGAGATAATGATGCGGACATACCAAGGAGGATACCACCTAGAATCTCAGCGAAAACCTTTGGTTGGCGAAATCGACGTAATCCAGCTGCCAAGAAACTCGTCATCGCGATGATTATACCTGGGGAATGCATATGATTAACAAAGTTTCTGACAAGAGAGGTTTCACGTTAAACTCACCGACTTGGATGATCCACAAACGAAGTGGGTCGGTTGTATCGAATTCCGTCGGGTCTCCACCATCCAATAGACCCCTCTATGAATAGAATAAGATGATAAAGCGTGTCAAAAAGTCAAACCGGCAGAAACAACGAAGTTAAAACTCACCTGGCTCTGAGTCGCCCGACGGGAGAGGTTTAGGAGGTGAATATTACCGCCCGACAGTTGGCGTGTCATCTCAGGTCGAAACAACCACGAAAGAGAAGGAAAGTAATGCACAAAGGGATAGAGAGGGTCGGCGGAGGTTGAGCTTCTCATATAACAACCTCAAGCCTTCCCCATCCTTGGAATCCGTCGTTCCATAGGCATTCCCGCCGGCTGAAACCAAATTCCAATGTGGAGGGCGTGGATTTCACTTCCGCTATCGCTTTCATTAAAAGCTTGCTGAGTTCATGCTGCGATTACAGCATGTGTTGCGCTGGGAGGGTGGCAGCGCAGTTAAGGATGTTATGACTGTTTGGAATTGCAGTTGGGCGCTTGGCCATTTTCAATTCGAACCTTTCCCACGCATTACGCGTCCTTGGCGTTGGCGTTCAGCGCTTCGTCCCCGACCTTTCTGCAGCAGCGTTAATCTGACGATACAAGCCCGAGGAAACCCTCTCACCATTACCGGTTCCGCACTTTCAAATCTGGATCTCAATCCCTGTAATTATGGAGACTAAACGCACATACAGGCAAAGAGTTGATGCTACGCGTATCACATTTCATACCTGCGTCAGTGGGTCAAGGGGAGCACTCAGGTCCGTTCTGAAACTCATGCCAGTATGTTGTCCTCATGGGTTTCGGAAAATGGATGAAGGGTTGAATGTATACTGATCCTATCTTCGACCAGATGAACCGAATACCTTCGTCATACCTGGTTTTATCCCGTCTTCTGTGACGAGACGCGTCAAAAGCATATCGTTTGTGGTTGGGGGCGGTACGAGATATCTTTTCTGGAACGTGGACAATTTACGTAGACGGGGAGAAAGAACTCAAGGGGTATGGTTTTTGAGCGCCTGTGGCCTCATGCCTCGACGTAACCCTAGCAAGGGTAAGCAGTGAGCGCTAGCGCTTGAGCACGGGCGATAGTGAGCCTCGGGATTTTTTTTCAACTCTGCAATGATTCATTACTGACAATGTTTTCCTTTTTCATAGAACTTTGCGAATGGTAGCATGCTGTAGGATAGCCCCGGCGCAGTCTTTCCATGTGCTGAGAAGGGACATCTGCGATGCATTGGCCATCCAAGAGAAATTGTGCGTTTCAAAACTTGTACAGTAACTACTGGAGCTCGTTCTTCTTCGAAATTTTCACTGGATCTGCATTCCACGAAGAAAATTTCACGGATGTACACGGGGCGAGAAAGGTGCCGACCACACACCCAAGGCTGTAGGCGCAGGTAAGTAAAACACCCTCAAGTGGAAGATCATTTAACCGAACCGGAACCCCATTCACCGCAGGAGTATTAGGAATTGTCTGAACAGCACGCCCTATCCTTGAAGAAAACACTCCACAGGGCGCTGCAGCGCTTGTCTCGGTACCGATTGAACGTCCCCGTCGATTGGCGCTCAAGTTTATATTTATCGCCGTCACCCCCCTCCCCTAGACACTCCAGAAACCGGGTCAGGCGTCATGGAATCGTCAATATTAATCGTCATTGGTCAATTTGTCCCTAAGTTGTCTATCACGACCACCAGAATGAATTGCGTCCACCCCTGGTCAGCCCTTTGGAGAGCCATATAATTGGACCATTCAACTGGTTCCAGTAGTCCGGCATAGACGTCCGTTATGATGGATTCCATGGCTCTATTCGCACTTGAGTCTTCACGCACGTTCTATCCTTGACCGGTAAATTATCGCCCAACAGAGACCTATTTGGGCTGGTTGTGCTGAGGTCAGCGCGTTACGCGCCACTGAGGACTCTTTCAGCTTTGTACTCTAGTCTCGTCGTCACCGTACAAGTGCCATGGATGTACTCCCTCACGATCTCGAATACGAGATCTTTCAGCTCGCATACCAAACCGAGAGGGAAAATCCGGTTCATCTTTTGCTGGTAGCCAAACGCGTCTACGAATGGTATGACTTTATCATCTCTTTCTTTCATCGCGCCACTGGACTCACTACTTTTTGTATACAACCAGGTTAATGCCAAAATTATATCAGATCGTCGTCTTTCGGGGTAGACGAACCCATCCCCGTAGCGTCTCAGCATCTACGCTCAGACGATATGGCCATCATACACGTCATCTAATTCTCAGCTCGCCTACACTTCCAGTCACGGAGGTACTTTCCTACTGTCCAAATCTGGAAAATCTAGCTCTGTGGATAGGCAGCTGGTCGCACAATATTGGTTTGGAGTCGGAGAATCCTTTAACCACCTTGAAGCCAAAACGTCTATCGATCCAGCTCGGAGAGCTCCAGCATATTAGTATGGAACCAGGGAGGGGAACCGGGAACAAAAACCAAGAAACCAAAGTGCAAATCAAGGCGAACATCGTACGATTCTTGTCAAACATCACTCATCTTGACATCTGCGCTAGAGTTCACCAACACCACCAGATCTCCGCTCTCAGATACTGCACGGCTCTCACTCACTTATGTTTATTCGACTCTCTTCCTGCACGGAACTTGCGCTGGATTTTCGATACATGTGCGAGATTGGAAATTTTAATTTGGATGATAAGCACGCCGGGTGCAGAAGAGGATTATCTCTTGAGAGCTTGGCTCGAAGACGCTGGGGACCTGAACCGAGATGAGCTGAGTCGGATTGCATTCATACGATGTCAGAACTATGGTGAAGATTGGGAACGTGGTGCAAAAGGCGAGGAAGATATGTGGGCATTGGCTGAACGGGAAGTGAAGGAATGGAGAGAGGTTCCCGATCTAGTATCTTTCGAAGAGTCTTAGGCGAAATAGGGTATCGATGTTCAACGTTTAATGATGACTATCTACCTCAAAGAACACCTCAAAATCACAATGAAGATAGGCGCCCACAGTCACGCCGATGTGTCTATGTTTTGCTTTGTTGAATCCAGAATTCAAGGACACTGCACCCTGTGAAGATCTGAGGAGGCTCTGCCTTGGTCGGCCAGATAAGCCAACGGATGTCTCCAATATTCCCACCAGAGCTCGAATACGAGATCTTTACGCTCGCGTTCCATCACGAGATAGAGGACCCAATACATCTCGTTCTGATCGCACGGCGTGTTCACGATTGGTAAACGCTCCTTATTTCTCATCTTATACACCGAAGATTCGCTTATCGTGCCCCAGGTTAATACCCAAGATATACCGCGTCGTTGTCTTCCGCAATATGAGAACCTATCCACGAAACATTTCAGTTCCTACCTTACAAATCTACGGGCATCATACGCGCCATCTGATTATCAGCTCCGGAACACCCATCGTGACACGGACCCTTTCATGCTGCCCAAACCTGGAAAGTTTAGCGCTATGGACCGGGTCTTGGTCTGACCATCTGGGTTTGGAGTCGCACAACGTCTTGACGACATTGAGGCTGAAGGGCCTATCTATTCACCTCGGAGAACTGGAAAGGTTTGACCTGGAGAATAAAAATCGGCTGAGTCTTGACGTAGACGAAGGCGAGGAGGCAGAAATCAAGCGCAACATCAAACAATTCCTTTCGACCATTACCCATCTCGACATCTGCACCAAAGTTCGTCGCTTGTCAGAGATGTCTTCCCTCAAATACTGCACCTCTCTCACTCATATCTGCCTGTTCGACTCTTTCCCTCCACTGCTCCTCCGATCAATCTTCGATGTTTGTAACAAGCTCGAGGTTTTGATCTGTTTGATCAGCAGGTCAACAGAAGACGAGGACTTTGTGGTCGCAGTTAAAGCAAATGAACGCCTACGAAATCGGGTCAATACCGGATCCGAGGGCCTGAGTCAGGACGAAATTGATAGGATTGTCTTCGTACGGTGTAATTCATACGGTCGGGATTGGGAAAATGGTGCGAGAGGTGAGGAGGATATGTGGGTATTGGCGGAGCG
>ML208383.1:67956-92128 GCA_004369065.1 Pluteus cervinus
GACGGAAAATTATTCTTGTTCTTTTATTCTGTCATGATCAATGCTCAACTACTTAAAACGGGAAACCGAGATTCAATGCTTTGACGTTCAGTATATAAAGAGGTCATTGTTGATGTCGTCGAACTCAACCCCACCACCCCACCTCGGACCACCCAATGACACACAGCCCACCTAAAGATAACACCGAAGCTCGCCGAAAGAACCCAAACTCTCGACCAGCAAGTCCATCGTCACCATGGATCAGCGGGCCATTGACTCCGTCCCCAAAAGCACCAGGGTCTAACACTCCGGCATTGCCACCCACCTCCGGCCTCTATTCCTTTGGCAAAACGACCTCTGGGTGGAATTTTACACTAGCAGAGGCGTCCCAGTCTCAGTCCGGTTTAGTTCCTCGGATCACCCTCCGTACCCCATCACGAGGAAACATCTACGAGACAGAAGAACCGGCTGAAATCGATTCAAGTCACTTGGTGCCACCTGGCACTAGGGTCAGGAAGAGTTCCAAGGCCAGAAAGTTACCCCCAGGAGGTGGTCCACCGGCGGAAAGGGATGAAGAACAGATACTCCCGATAGGTGCCCTTCGGAGGCGCAGATCCTCAATGCTTCGCGGAGGAGCTGATACGCCAGTTGAAGCAGGACGTGAAGAGACCAAAAAATAGACGGAGGCATGATGCATGATATCCCGATTGAGCTGTAGAGGACTGAAATCAGTAGCGTTGTAAATATTCACCTCTGAGAGCGCAGAATTCAGTACAATTGTTGACTTGAGGCGTATTCAGAGGATAGTGGTTTATACGGATGGTTTGAAGCCGCATTGGACTCGTGTTGCATACATAAACAATCTTGAGTCATACGTACTGTAATGTACAGTATATGCTTGAAGAAAGCGACCTTTTAGTACCAATCGGAGTCGGGATTATCTCGAGGACTTTTTGTCAATCCATTCTTCCGCTCATTCACCGTCATTTCGGCCAAAGCCCATATATCATCCTTTCCCTTTACCCCTTTCTCCCAATCCGACACCCGTGCACACCAGATTGCGACGACTTTATCCTTCAACTCCTTATCCAGTGTGGTATCCTGCCGTAAATCGGGCACTACTCCCAAATTCCGTAATCGCGTTTTCACAATCGATGGTGCAACGGAAACCAACACGAGTAAATTTGGGCAATTTCGGAGGATTTCGCCAATAAGTTGAGGGGAAACACCATCCACAAGCGCGAGGTGCGAAAGGGATGTGAAATGGACGATAGCTCCGATCTCGGCAAATGACTTGAAGGCAACGAAGATATCGAGATGGGTTATCTTCGAGAAGAAGTCTTTGAGTTCCAGACCTGATGGAGACGACGAAGGAAGGTCGAAGGGCTCGAACTTCGTCAAGTCAATGGACAGTTTGCGAATTGGAGCCTTGATGAGTGCATTCAAGATCGACGTTTTGTCAGTCCAGTGGTCGTTGGCCGGCAAAAATGCCAGGTTGCGTAGGTTAGGACACATTTGAAGGATAGCGAGCACGGATTTGGAATCGTGGACATCCGAGAGGAGGAGGTTATGAACATGATACCCATATCCCTTGAAAGCTTCAAGATCGTGTGTCTCTTCAGATTTGAAAGAGGCATTAGCGAGTTGTGGTGGCCAACGACGGTACTGATGGATGATAACCGTCTCATAGAAGACCGGTTTCAGCCTATGTATTCACTTGTTTTGAGTCCAAAAAGGAGAACGTTCGAGGTGGACATACCATTCAGCCACTCGCCGTGCAACCAAAAGCAGGTCGACACCATTTGACAGGTCTCTTTCGAGTGCAGACACCAAAATCTCGCGTTCGAGCTCGAGTGGGATTGTGGGAGACATGAGTCGAGTGGCGAACGCGCACGGGCCAGTTGAAGTTGATTGTAATTTGCCACGTGGTGCTGATGCCTGTTTAGCCGCTCGATGAGTCGGATGACTCCAGGCGTCGAACAGCTGGGAATGACTCATGTGAGTTCAGGGTTATGTCGGAATCTACCCTCATCATGTTCTCGTGCTCTTGACTTCTGAGTTCTCCCGACTCAGCCTTTGTTTCGCGTCACAGAGTCTCCCACGTCACCTGCCATTTTATCGATATAAATCGCAAGCCCACCGCGACGGTTTACCACTACATACTATGCCAAAATCTTCTTCTTCGGCTGGATCGGATGGTTCTATTGTCCTTCCTGGACTTGGATTGCCGCTGGACGTCTACCAAGCTGCCGACTCAAACATACGCAAGTTCGCAAATGCGTTGGGTCACGCATGGGATGCCGAGTTCGTACTCTTAATATCTGACTTGAACGATTGAGTACGAACCTTACTCCGAAACTCGCTACTAGGGTTTCCTTTATTCCGCTTCGCGAATTTACGATGATGAGGTTGATGAACGAGATGACAGATAAGATAGCCTGGGAGGAGAAGGTGGGCGCCTTCAAATTCCGTGCCAATGTTCTCGTGAGTTGATCTAATACCACCGATAGATTATGAACCCAGAAATTGCTGCACGATGGAGGGAGGAAGCCCTGAACACACCCGATACCGACATCACCCAAGCCATGGTCAACTGGTGCATGGCAGAGGTCCAATACAAGGCGGAGATGCTGAAGAAAACAAATGCGGTCGTCGTCTTTACAGGCGATGTCGTCAAATCTGATACAATCGTGCCCGATTCCGTTCGTTTAGCGCTTGTTGATGCCGTCAAACCCCTAGAAGACATCCCAGAGCGTATGAAAGACTGGCACCCCCGCTCGAACGGAACCGTCCTCGATCTCGTCCACCCTTCATTATTTCCGGTGGTTTACGAGAGGACGAGGGCACTTTCATACGGAGGGACAACACTGGAAGATTGTATCGCGCTCTCCGGTGCCGGGGAAACACTTGGTACCCCCGAATTTCTCGAAGATTCCGAATACGAATCAGAGACTGGAGACGTTGATATTCACGAACCATTCAGCTCTAAATTTCAATGGTTACCTTGTGAAGTGGACTTCTCAAATGGTCAGACAAAGTACGTCGCTTCATTTGTGCCTTCTTATCCATACCTGACCACCTTCACCAGGATCACCAGTTATATTAACAACCTCCACCCTCATCATCACAAACACCTCTACCAATTGATCGAACAGATCATTGGATATGCCGTACCACTGTGGGATATTACTCTTACGCCTCAACGGAAGGGGTACGAGCATCGGATCGATTATGGCTCTTGTGAATACGAGCCCAAAGCTCCACCTGATGAAGAAGACCGTGACGAGTATTGGAGGAAATGGGAAGAATGGGTGGAAGTGAGGGAGGTCATTTTACCTGACCCTGGTATCTTTGTTCCACTGCCATCTTTCGACGACTTAGACCTAAAGACCAATTCCGAGGGTCGAGTCAGATTGCGAGAGGAGTTTGGCAAAGAAGGAATTCAAGTTATCGTCAAACTCGCAAATATCCTATTGACGCCCGAAAACCCCGAATATGGTGGTGGGACATGGCATGTTGAAGGTCAACTTGTACGATTTCTTTTAAGCTTCCCTTCTCTATCATCTCAATTAATCCAAAACTTGTAGAACGAGCACATCTGTGCTTCAGCCATTCACTATTACTCATCCTCAAACATAACAACCTCTCGTCTCTCCTTCAGACAGCGAGTTCATCATAGTTACGATGACATGAATATTGGTCACGGCCAGGATGAAAAGGAGTGGTTATCCGCGGTCTTCGGTTGTGAAGACGAAACAGGAGAGCCTATTCAAGATATCGGTTCGGTTGAAACTAGAGAAGGTCGGCTCATCACTTTCCCGAATCACCTGCAACACAAAGTCGAAGCATTTCGCCTGGAGGATCCAACACAGCCTGGGTACAGGAAAATCTTAGCCCTCTTCCTTGTCGACCCACAGACACGGATTTTATCCTCAAGGAATATTCCGTGTCAGAGGTTGGATTGGTGGGCGGAAGCGATTGGTAACGCAGGGGCCAAGGATACCGCCCTAGACCCGTTCTCCCGTCTCCCGGCAGAGGTGCAGGGACAGATTTTCGATAAGGTGGAGGATTTTCCTATATCCTTAGACGAGGCCAAGATTTTGAGATTGGAACTGATGGACGAAAGGTCTATCTTTGGCGAGACCCAGCGTGGTATGTATGCAGATGGTAGATTTTCTCTCTGCGAGCATTAGAACACGAGATTGGGCTATATTGCTATTATCTTTGCACAGTTATCAAAATCGCAGCATATTCCCCTTGATCGTACTCCCGACGTGTTATTATTCCCTCTCCAAACGCTTACTCTTCTATTCGAAGCGTTCCTGTATAACATCATCTGCAAATGACCAGTATCCTCTCCTCCTCAAATCTTCGTGCGCTTTTCCCAACTGGCTACAGAATCCCAACATATCATGAGCACAAGCACTTCCAACCCAGTAGCAAGTGCTATCTGCGACATTCGGCTCAGCTGAGCCATGCCTTAAAGGCGCCCTGAAACGTAGTATCAGCAAAATTAAGAATATCAAGTCCAAAGGTCCAAACCCTCATCAGTTCCTTCCTATTCTTTCGTTATCCTTCCGCTGACGCCCTCGAACAACCTTATCAGCCAATGTCCACATATCCTGTCCACCTCTCACACCGTGCTCCCAACCCGCCAAGAATTGCGAACACAGGATCGGAACAATTTTCCTTTTTGATTCCCCAACCAATTCCTCCAATGCCTCCAAGACTTTGTCAACATCTTGGACAACCTCGACCATATCCTCCTCAAAGTACAACTCATCCTCGTCCTCTCTGTCCGGTGTGGCCAATAGCACGAGAACCTCCAATCCCTGACACATCAGAACGATATGTTGGAGTGCCTCGACATCGATCGAGACTGGAACACAGAGATGGGTGAGAGAGGTAAAGTATTTGAGGGTAGCCACATCCTCCACTTCATCGACCTCCACTGGGATCTCCAAATGGGTAATCCTCGAGAAGAAGGCAATAAACTTCCGCTTCGCTTCAGCCAGCTTGTCCAGTCGATCCGGATCATCATCTTTATCAGTTACGAGCCCCCTCACATCACCCTCGAGCACTTCCTTGAACTGAACTAAGTCGATGGAAAGATGTGTTATCTTATCCAAGTTGAGGACGCTTTCGACTTCTTCACTAAGTCTGTCACCCCATAGTGCGAGATTACAGATATTTGGGCAGTAGGATAGGAGTTCGACGATTCGGTCTTTGACATCTTCTTCGTACTTGACAAGGAGATGACGGGTGTGGTGTCCATGTCTTTTGACAGAAGCGAAGGATATGTTAGGTGGGTAGATCCGACCTGGGTGCATGACAAGGGTTTTGTACATGTGGGGAGTTAGCCTTTTGATATCGTCGGTAATGCGTCCTGTATGATCGATGCAAACGAAGAGCCCAACAACACACCAATCGTGAACGCGCTTCGCAACAAGGAGAATATCTGCAGGATTTGTTACTTCATTTTGAAGTGCGAACATGAAGATATCATATTCAAGTTCAAGTGGGAGAGTTGGAAGATTGCACATGAGGAAACGAGCTCGAGAGTGCCTCGTGGCTGTCGGAGGTTATAATAAGAAATCTCAAATTTGAGAGCCCGAACACTCTGGGACAATGGACTTCATATGAATTACATCGTCGTGATGGTACCAGATACATATAGGCAAGAAAGAGTTCGTTCTGCAATTCTTGTCATGCTCTGCTCCTACCCTCCGCTCAAAGCGAATCACGCCGCCTGGCGCCCTTGCAGCGCCCACATACCTATGCCCTGAGCACATATTTTCCTGGAGACTAGAAAGTGTGATTGCATTGACGAATTAGAATTAGACAAAACTCCGGGAGAGAGGAATGCCAACCCAAAAGTCTTTCGAGTCATCGAGCGGTTATTGACCTGAAAAGGGATGTTGTGTTTGGTCGTGGTTGTCAACAGCCTTCGATCAGCTGTGACGGAAATCACCGAGAGCACCTCGAGACACCTCACGACCAAGACGCCTAACGCCATGGCCTTGCCTAGGGCTCCTCAGCCCATTGATTTCTCTGTGAGTAGACCCTATCTCCTTTACGAGCCCGAACTGAGTTGATTTTTCATTGATAGACGCACGACTTTGACGCGGAGTTGTTGAGTTCGGATCGCAACGCCCATTTGCCGAGAATGGAACTTCATTAAGTAGAGTTGACGAAATGGGCGTAGAGGATGTGTGCTATGGCTAGGACATCGTTGAGTCGAACTGTTGACCCACCTGCGCCCGTATTTGATCTTCACTCCTAGATTGGTTCGTTGTGAGGAGACGCGCCTGCCATCTCTCTGGGAGTACGTGTCAATTATGGCGTGAGTTCGTGGCCTCTATCGATCGGGCTGTGACTCATTGCATTTTTTCAGGCCTCTTAGATTAATTTTCGTCCACCAAGCATTGTACAGGCATCCAGTTTATGCCACGTCAAGCATCAAATCTCAAATCCTTACCTGACGTCCTCCCTCCCTTTATGACAACTTAAAGCATTCGTTGTCTAACTTACGACCTTCCCATTCGCGAGTCATCATCGGACCATGCCTCCCGTTCACAGGGGAAAGGGATTAGTTGGAGCCATCACGCTATAAAACCTCCAACGCACCGACCCTCAAACACCACTAGCTTCAAGGTTCTCTCTATTGAACCATGCGTACCAACTTTTTCATCGCTGCAACCGTCTTCGCCCTGGCGTCTTTCGGTCAATCTCGTGTTATCTTGCGCAGGGAGGTGGCGAGCTCTTTCAATAGGGATGACGGTGGCATCGGCGAATTTGGTGAGCTCGTCTGAATGATATTATCCCTCGTTCTCTTATTCTCGTTTTAGGCCACATCATCATCGAAGTCTGTTCTCAATTCCCAGAGAAGTGCCACACTGAGGAACTGAGAAGCGAATCCTCAACCGATGCGACCGCAGCCGCTGAAGGGATCCCTCTACTCGGTGGGCTTTTAGGTGGGGCTGGTGGTGGCTTGCTAGGCGGAGTTCTCGGATTAGTCGACGGGTTGCTCGACCCAGTGTGTAAGTAATTAGCCTCCTCTTGGCGCAGATTGCTAACTCTTCGAAAGTGGATATGGTTAATTCGTGAACGGTAAAGATAATACGCACGGGAGTTATCCTCCGTGGATGCAGTGTTGTGTAGAAGAGTGTCAACTGTCCTGACTCATGCGGTGAATATATTGTTGAAATCCGCCTCCATTGAATTTCAAATCTCAATTGGATCAGGGTTAAATGCTGCTTTGATGGAAGTCGAGTATTCTATCCTCCAAGCCGTCGGTTCATGTTTCTGCCCTATCGGCTTACCCCTTCGCGTCATACGCTCTTGCTTCTCACAGAACCGCCCATGTGGATTACTCATTCAAATTTGCCAAAGATTTCTCAGCACGACAGGTAGTATGATATGTACAAGTCAGCACCTAACTTACGTCTACCCTCCCTTTTCTTCCTCTACTTAACTCTTCAAGTTCCTTCAAATCTCCGCAACTTTCCTCGCAATGCCAACAGAAGTTGAATACCGTCAACTTGGAAAGAGTGGTCTTCGAGTTTCCGTACCAGCACAACCACGAGTAAAGGGGACGGGTTTTCTGCAGCACGACAGGCATGATATATCATGAAACGATTAGAGGTCACCAGGTAAACCAGACAGCCGATATGTCGGCACCTAACTCACGTCTACACCTGTCTAACCTCTCGTTTCTTCCTCTACTCCAGTCGTTGTTGTCGCCTTTTCAGCTTCCTTTAGCTCCCAGCGACTTCCCTCGCAATGCCAACAGAAGTCGAATATCGTCAACTTGGGAAGAGTGGTCTCCGCGTTTCTGTACCGATTGTGGGTCCTTGTGACATCTTCGTCTTGCTCTCGCTGACTGATATTTGTAGATCGGGGGCGCTAGCTTTGGAACCTCGGACTGGCTGGTATGACTTCCCTTTACCCCTCGTCACTTCAGTCGCGCATGAGTATATATTAGGCTTGGGTAACGGGAGAAGAAGAGGCTTTCGAACTCCTCAAAGCGGCATGGGACAAAGGTATCAACACTATCGACACCGCCAATACTTACTCCAACGGGGAGTCCGAGCGTATAATCGCGAAATTCATCAAGACGGTGCGTATATAGTTACATCCTCCTGAGCCTATGAACTCACGCCAACGTTAAAATTAGTATCAAATCCCACGCAACGAAATCATCATCGCCAGTAAATGCTTTGGTCTGGTTGGGAAGACTGCAAGAAGACCATCTCCCGAGCTCGCTAATACCAGAGACTACGTCAACCAGTCTGGGTTGTCGAGGGCTGCTATCTTCAACGCTGTCGAGGCGTCGTTGGATAGGTTACAAACCAGCTATATCGACCTCTTCCAGATACACCGCTATGACCACAAAACCGACCCCGAAGAAACCATGAAAGCTCTTCACGACCTCGTTCAGTTGGGAAAAGTCAGGTACATCGGCGCAAGTTCGATGAGGTGCTGGGAGTTCGCGTTATTGAACGAAATTGCGGGGAAGCATGGGTGGACGAAGTTTGTCAGCATGCAAGACGAGTACTCGTTACTCTACCGCGAAGAGGTCTGTCTTTATCCTTTCACTCCTCTCGTGTGTTGGCCTCATGCTGACAATGGGCACAGGAACGAGAAATGCTTGCATATTGCAAGTACAACGGAATCGGTGTTATCCCTTGGGGGCCACTCAACGCTGGTCACCTTGCTCGTCCAGCCGGTCTCGCCACTATTCGAACTGAAGCCTGCAAAGGGTCGCCGTTCGACCGTAGCAGTTCCGAAACTGACGTGGTCATCATCAACCGCGTTCAGGAGCTTGCAGAGAAACGGGGACAGACTATGTCTCAAATTGCATTAGCATGGGCGGCAACGAAGATTACTAGCCCTATTGTAGGAGTAAGTTCGGTGAAGAGGTTAGAGGATAGTTTGATTAAGGGTGTTGAATTGACGGAGGAGGAGATCAAGTATCTAGAGGAACCGTAAGCCCATCTCATCGCCGCGTTATCTTGGTTGTATGAACTAATCATCCCCTGCTAGGTATCAACCAAGGCCCGTTCGTGGGCACGCTTGAGGTATCGAAGTTTTGTACGAAATACATACAATGGAGTTACATACCAATTACACCGTCCTAATGGTACACAACTAGATAGACACGTACGCGAAGGAGTTGGATCTGCGATGCTTACTATCCTCTGCCCCGTAAACGTTCTTGAATCACCCCATCCGCCAGCGCCCACATATCTTCGCTACCCTGAGCGCACCTTTTCCAACCCGCCACAAACCCTCGACAATGAATAGGCACGATCTTCTCTCGTATGCTTTTCTCTATTCCGAAGTCTTCCAGCCCTTCCATAAAACTATCCGTCTCTTTCACCAGCTCGAAAATACGCAGGTGAACAGAAAACCTCTTCTCTTCCCCGAATCTATCTCCATCTTCCGGTCCAATCAAAAAGACAATCACCTCCACCTTGCGACACACCTCTACAACGTGTTCAAAAACCCCATCCGCATAGTGCTCGAGAACACACAGATGCGTAAGCCCCGTAAAATATTTGAGATGATGCAGATCTTCTGCCTCACGAACACATTCCGGGATCTCCAAATGCGTTACCCTCCTCGAGAATTCCGCAAACTTTCGTTCCAATTCCGCCACCCATTCGAACAACTCCGGGTCTTCAGCCGGCGTGTACATTGCCCGGAGATAGTAATCCTTTTGCTGGTCGACCTTTAGATCCATTATGTTGAGAGATAGATGAGTGACGTGGTCCAGTTCGATTAGACTTTGTATTTCATTGCCTGATCGGTCGAGACTCCAAAGGGCGATGTTGTAAACATTGGGAAAGTGGGAGATGAAGTCACCGACGTCATGACCATGCTGGCCGTATTGCTCATGCCAGTCAACTCCGTATTCGACAAGGAGATGACGCGTGTGGTGTCCATAGGTCTCAATTCCATCCATAGATATGTCTTGTCGGAAAGAGCGGATGAGGACAGTTTTATAAAGGTCGACGATTAACCTGGTTGTGACGATGGTTTCAGAGTGGTGGAACGTGGATAAAAGGGGTTGGGCATACCAATCATAAACATATTTAGCTACCAGAAGAAGAGCTATTGGGCTTGTCACTTCATCTTGAAGTGCGAAGATGAAGACTTCACGCTCAAGTTCTGTCGGAAGGTTGAAGCTGAATGTTGTGGGGGAAGACATAGAGAAATTCGTGGCAGTCCGGATTACAAACTTAAAACGACTCCTCACCATACTCACGTGAGAGTCTCGGGGCTCCTTTTTGTAGTGGGACAAGTGTACATCAAGTGCACGGTAAGAAGAATACGCATAAGGTACCCCCCTATTAATTATTCTTTGGCTGCACGTCCTCGAATCGCCTTCTCAGCCACGGTCCACATATCTTCACCTCCCCTTGCCCATTTCTCCCAACCCGCCAAGTACTGCCTACATAAAACGGGAACAACCCTCCCTCTGAGTTCCCCAACCTGTTCTTCAAGATCTTCCCACTCCTTATCCACACCTTTCGCCACCTCGAGCACATCTTTGTGGAAGTACAAAATCTCCTTGTCTTCGTCGTCCGATGCAGCCAACAAAACAACCACCTCCAGCCGTTGACACGTCTGAACAACATACGCTAGCGCTTGATTAACGATCGATGCAGGAACGCATAAATGAGTGAGAGACGTGAAGTATTTGAGGGCAACCACATCCTCGGATTGATCGACATCCGCCAAAATCACTAAGTGCGTCACCCTCGAAAAAAAAGCCAGACACTTTCGTTTGACTTTGATCAACCTCTCTTGTAACTCCGGGTCGTCTTGGTACTCTGTTTTGAGAGCAGTATCGTCTTCCTCGAGGTCTACGTCCTTGAATTGAACCAGATCGAGGGATAGACCGGTAACATGATCCAAGTTGACTATGCTTTCGATTTCTTGACCGATCTCCGAGTCGTCACGCCAGAGAGCAAGGTTCGAGATGTTAGGGCAGTGGGACAAGAGTTCGATGATCTGATCTTCTTCCCCGGCTTCGTACTCTACGAATAGGTGACGAGTGTGGTGTCCATGGCTTATGACAGACGCGGAGGTGATATCAGGTGGGTAAATTCGTAATGGATGGATGATGACGGTCTGATAGATGTGTGGGATTAGCCTGACGATTTTATGAGTATAGCGGTATCAACACGGTTGATCAACAGATACGAACCAATCATAGACACGCTTCGCAACGAGAAGAAGAGTTCCTGGGTCCGTTACTTCGTTCTGAAGTGCGAACATAAATATTTCATATTCGAGTTCAGGCGGAAGAATAACGGAGGAAGCCATGAGAGTGCCTCGTGGCGATCCACGTTTTACAATCCTAACGCAGCGTTATTATCTGTGTTTCCCAGAAGTAAAAGTAGTGGCAATAAACCATGTATTCACCTGCGTAGACGTATTCAGAAAGAGACAAGTCCAACGACTCGGACAATGCAGAAATCGACTAGGTGTCGGGTTGTATGGAGGATGAAAATCCTTCACACTTTGCTTTCGGGATCTGCATCCACTCCGTTTATATGTTCCTCTGAATTTCGATGGGAGCCCAGGTTAAGAAGTGGTCTTCCAATGATCCAGAGGAGGGGAACTGTCGTCAAGCGCTGATTCAGTCTGGTTGCGCGTGAGTCCCGTTCCCACGCACCCTGTTCAGCCCTCCCTCGCCCGTGCGTTAGGGCGTCAATACTTCAACGGCGCCTTCTGCTCCTACATATAAACGACCTTGTTAGCTCGCCCCCCAATTATGATCTCATCCTTCATTAACTTCTCTTGTGTGAATTCGAAGCTAAAAGTTACTATTAGCTGCAGACCTCTTAGCGTTCCATAGCTAACAATGTCGAGGGTTATCCACGCCGGAATTTGAGGTGGACATTCCTCGTTGCCAACCCTGTTTCTGGTGATAGCTTTGAAGGGTCCTACTCGTGTTCTTGCATTAAAAATCGGGGTACATTTCACAAGGAACATGGCAACAACGAAGAGATTTAGAGTTACCCCAGGTCCAAACGAGCCTCCTCCAACGGCGAGCTAGAGCCTGAAAGACCTAGGTCTATGACGTAAAACCGCCCATACAAAAAGTCTAGGAAGGGCCTAGAACAATTTTAGAGTGGTAGAAATAGCGAAGCGCTCACAATCCAGCTGCCCTTTCGTATGCTGTCTTCCATTCTTGAATGCCACGACGTGCGACCTCTTCCAGAAGTCGCAACTCGTGTCACTTTGAACAGGTACCGTCGCAGATAATTATTCACTAACAATCTTATCTTCAGTACCAACTATATCTTTAGATTCCAAAACAACTCACCCGTCGCTATGCAATCCCTTCCGGTTGCGAAAAACAGTCCTCGATCACTGTCTGATCGACGTCAACATCGGGAGGCGGTTATCTCAGGAACATACCAAACTCTACGATCATGCGCCCTTTTTAGCCTCGACGTCGATCGAGGAAATGACGCACTCGACGAGTTATGTTCCTGGGCAACTGAAAACCCTCAAAAGGCGCGGCGGAGGCGCTGGACCCGCCACTGATCCGCCTCCGGTAACCTGAAATCCCCAGCACGTCCGATCGCCGACCTATCTCCCCTTGTCGCTGTCAAAAATCCAGGTACTCACATCCCTGGAGTCAACCCGTCTTGTTTGCCCGTCACATTCACCGGCGACTTACAGGCATTCAACTCATTTGACGGGGTCTATACTTCCCGTGGGTGAAGGTACTGACTGTATAAAGGAACTTCCAGGACTTCATAATACAAGTTGGAATGATTCTTCACCTTTCAATTCGTACTCGTTGTTTGTTCTTCCACCACGATATGCCATCCCCATCGCCCACGTTGACTTATCCTCCCATCATCTGACTGCACCACCTGCAACCTTGCCAGCGCGTTTCTTCGCATTTATCACCGAAGACTCGAAGTTTCCCCTTTCCGGTTGTACCTTATCATTCTGTCAAAACCCGGTCATTCAATATTCGAGGAATAGACAAGCATAACGGGACCTGAATTTACAGGCACCCACCTGCTCAGAAAGAAACATGCTTTCCGTCGTACGTCACTTCCCCGCATCCCAATTCTACCCGTTCTGTCGCTGAACATGAACATGACCATGCCAGCAGTCAACGATACTGATAAACGGAGGCAATAAAGCTCCCGGAAGCGGTATAATCGTCAACGGGGGAAGATTTCAGATGGCCATGGGACGCGTTTGGGACTCGAGGTCTAGACAAGTGGAGTGGGTTTATCCTTGGCTGAAAGTTTTTGGACATTGATTCAGTGATTGCAGCGGACGAAGAAAGCGAAGA
This sequence comes from Pluteus cervinus, assembly GCA_004369065.1. Classification (NCBI taxonomy): domain Eukaryota; kingdom Fungi; phylum Basidiomycota; class Agaricomycetes; order Agaricales; family Pluteaceae; genus Pluteus; species Pluteus cervinus. Next base: position 81,269 of record ML208383.1, read on the forward strand.
AGGGGAAAAAGTCGCTCGAATTGTGTGCGGACAGAGGGAGGGTCCAGGCCTTTGCACACGGACGAGGGAGATCATCACGGAGATTTGGAGCATCTTTGAAGGGGGTGGCTGTGTCCAAAAAACGATGCAAGGCGAGTTGTCGGCCGTTTCCTGTTTCGGGCTAAATATGGCTGCTGTTGTTCTGCCAGGATTGGGCTCGTAATCTGGAATACAAAGGCCCATCATCATAAAGTATCCACTCTCTTGCGCGTAGACCGTGGTTTTCGGACAATTTTCCATCGAGGGAGGTTTGCTTAATTGAATGAATCGAGACAAGAAAGGTGTAATTACGATGAGTGATATTGCCGGGTCGGCATTTTTTGAATTATTATGGCTGACATAGGAAGGTTGTTTCCACGGTTTAAAATGCCGAATGGGACCTGGACCGTGTGCGGGCATTGCGTGGGAGGCGTGCGTCGACCGGGTCTCGGCTCTGACGGGGGCCTGGACTCCTCTGCACATACTCTATGTTCGTTCATAAAACCGTCCAAACGCGATGGAAGGAACCCCATCTCGACAGACAACCAACCACATAGCCACCTCTAGGCCCACCTCCTCGTCTCTTCCGTCATGAACAACCCATTTCCGATGTCATCTTTCTACGACGACCCATTGGGATCCACCGCCGATTTCGTCAAGAAACTGTACAAGTACGTTCCTCTTTTGTCGTCGTTCCTGATCGACAATCTTATCATCCACCACTTTTCATAGGATGCTCGAGGATAGATCGATTTCGCACATCGTTTCATGGGGTCCCACCGGCGACTCCTTCGTCGTCAAGGACATGAACGATTTTACCAAGTACATCTTACCCCGCCTCTTCAAGCACTCCAATTTCGCAAGTTTCGTTCGCCAGTTGAACAAATACGACTTTCACAAAGTCAAGAACGGCGAAGACAACAATTTTGGTGATCAGGTATGGTCCACGTCATCAACGGCTCCAACCTATGTTGACATACTTTCGTTAGTGTTGGGTCTTCCAACATCCAGATTTCCGGATGGGAAGTTGGGAGACGCTTGAGAATATCAAGCGCAAGGTCCCTACAGCACGGAAACAAACACAATCCGCACCATCCAACGGTCCTGCTCGCCATACCTCCCGTACACTCTCCGTCTCTCCATCTCCCACCCCGGACCTGTCTTCCTCCCACCTCCAACACCACCCTTATTCGCAATCAACACCACATCTTCCATCGTTATCACCCACGATGTCACCCAAAAACTCCTCTTTCGCTCCCCCCTCCACATCACCCACGTCACCTGGTGTCCATCAACTCCAAGTCGACGGCCTCCAAACCCAAATCCGTATCCTCCTTGAACAACAGGACGAGATGTCCCTCCGTATGAGGACGCTCGAACGGAACTACCAAGACGTTCTTGTTGAGATGGCTGGGTTTCAGAGGGGAGCGGCGCAACAGGATGGGATGATGCAGAATTTGGTTCAAGGTTGGGTTGTGACGGGCGGTCAACCCTCTCCAACCACTCCAGCGGGGTATTCGCCGATGGGATTTGACCCAAATTCAAGTCCGAATGGCTACCCATCTCACTCGATGCACATGGATATGGATATGCGTCCTCGTTGACGAGGTGGTCACGTCTTTCACTCCATACTCCCATATTCTTACGACTAACTCCCTCGTTGGGCACTCATCACCTTTTCTTGCTTTCGGTTCTACATTTTACGTTCTCCATCACAATCACGACGTACTACATACATTGCTATCTCTCCTCTCATTCTTGGGTTTTTTTGGGCGGGTTTTCTTGGGGGCATTTAGGTCCACTTATCGTTTTGATTCAATCTCTAGCTCAGTCAAGCGCTATTTGTTGTAACACGATATCTGATTCGATTCTTTACCATACTTACGATACATATCTATTAGACAGCAATATCAAACGCATATATGTACGTAGTTTATGAAATTGCTATAGTATCTTTTGATGACGCAGCATCTAGTTACATTAATGAGGCTTTGGACGTGCCAGATGAACCCATCCCAAACCCTCCAACGTAAGCGCAGCAGCAACGCTATCGACCAATGCATCCGAAGAGCGTTGATAACTTCTGGCGGGATTGATAAAGCGGATGTCAGCCATAATCCGGTGCAGGCAAGGAAAGTCAACGAACCTCTGATCCGCTAAACAGCCACTCTGTGCGCAACGGAGCACCCAAAGCCCTCCGTAGAAAGGTCAACCCCAATATTGGTCAAATCCTGCGACGGCTCTACATACTAAACACACGGCTAGTGAGCGGAAAATATCATACTCTCGAAGCAACCAGACTTACCAACTTCCTCTGACGCCGTACGCTCCCAATGAACATATGGCATTAACTTCTCAACATATCTTCAGGAAGAAGAATATGCGATGTTGCGAACCCCATCAACGGAAAGTACGAGCCTCCGAGGCCGGTTTATCAGCGTCTCTAAGAACAGAAAAGATGAGTACCTGTTAATAGGTACAGTTGTTGGAGTACAGGATGTCAACTCACCCTAGTAGCTGATCCGGTACGAACGATCAAGCGTCTAAATCCCATCGAGTTCAGGAACTCGGTCAGCTGCTGATCGATGATCTGTTATAACAAAAACGAATTGTACCGTAGTTGATATTAGAAGAAGGATCTGGGAGTCGACGACCTCGCGTACCTAGCACCAAGATATGACTATGTTGATGTCGTTCCGATGAAGCTTCTTCTTACAATGTGGCCTGGTTCTTGAAGTGGCTAACGCTGGTTTTTGAACGCAACGAAAATTGTGGAGGGGGACGAGAGGTTGGACCGCCCCCTGCACCCTGAGCATCGGCTGCTATAATCATTCATCCTGTTCTTCCCCCGCCGTGTTACAATAGCACTACGAAAGGATAATGAGTTAACGATAACGATTCGCAGCAGGAACACGACTTACACAACCAAGGAGTCGTTCACCAGTCGCTTTCCTATTCAAAACCTCTGCAGATCGAAAGGTACGACTTAGGCCTAGACCAAACGAAAGACAAGAAAGAAACGACATACCTATCTCGACAGATCCGGGTTTCAACATCATCCACCCATCCACATTGTCAACTTTCCGCATCTATGCGAAAACCTCGACGACGTGCGTGCCTGTAAATCTTGACACGTCTACTCGTGGGTTAAGTTACCGGAGATTAAGCGGTAGCGAAAAAATACCAGGGGAAAGGCATACCTGTGTATGTATTGAAGTATACGAAAAAAGACTGATTGACGGGAGAGATACAGTAGATGTTTGATAGATTGCTTGATTAGCCAAAGAAACCACTCGGATTTGACGTCCGACACGTTCGGAATCCAAATTTGTAAAAGTCGAAGCACTGCAAAGTTACTGTATCAAAAGAAGGTCAAGGTGAATGCGTGTCAGGACCGGATCTAGTCGATGGTCAAGTAGCCGTACGATGAGAAGTTGAAGCAATGCGATAACGATGAATGATTCTGAACTGTTCATCTTGACCACGACTGTCAATGTCTTGTTAATTACCGCTCAAGGACGGGCGGAGGATAGGAAAGAATGATATGTACCAGGCGAGAACATGAATATTCCAACTCAAAGTCGGGGTGTTGGTTGGAAGAAAAAAAGATATCGTACGACTCTCAGGATGGATGATACCTGGGTCTGGTGTTACGACATGTTCATTGTCCGCATTCGGGAGCTTTGGGGTTCGCGAGTGGAGTAAAATCTTTCCCTGCACCTCGAGGGTTGGGGATCTGATAATCAGCGTGACGTATACGGGCAGTGTTATGATATTGCTCGACAGCAGAAAATTGTTCAAGGGGACTCACCCGTTGAGCAAAGAAATGAGGAAGGTGCTCCATGACCTGAGGACTCCACAGCCGGGTCGAAGGCCTTGTTGAGTGCAGGGTTCCTCTGTTACAGAGACACGTAGCGGCAGGTCTAAGAGCAGGGGTGAATCGAGGTGACTATCCAATTAGGGATCGTTCACGAACCGATTGGTGTTGTAGTCCCTTGCTCGACGTTGTGTAGTTCGAAGTGGAACTTAGAGTAATTCTATAGGAATATAATAATGAGATAAGAAACTGACGAGAACAGAAAAGATAGAACAACGTACCAAGGCTCACGCGCCAATCGAAGCCTACTCTCAAACTGAGGTATGACTCACAGCGCCCGCCCGTTTGAAATACCTCCATCCAGAATCGGTCAACCTAAGAAGATAGGTAACCTGGATGCGGACACTAGCACATGCAGTATATGTGAGAGGCACAAGTCAACTGCCGAACGCTAAATAGCTCTGATATCAATTCTCAGTGCCAGGTTGGGACGAGAACTTTTTTTCACCTTTGCCAGCATGCACAACTCGCGTCGTCGAGTTCCGGTTTGTCATTGATGGGCTCTGAATAGAACCGTTATCATCCATGGGGACACACTAAGTCGAAATGAAGACGAATGTCATACCTCGAGAGGCTGGATTGCGGGTGCTGCTCACTCTCGGTTACGCGTCATCGACGCGTCATGAAAATGTTGAGGAGTTCCGGGACAGATTCACCCGGCATTTTGACCGCAAGGCATCCAAAATATGCTTTGAGAGGAGTTCAAAGGCGATGTGAGGCACAAGTCAAGGTCGAAGGTGATTCAATGACGCGTCGGTGCTGGGAGGAGAAGTCAACACAACCCGTGGGAATGCAAGCCGACGGCACGGACGCTGAACCGAACAACGGTGACGATCTCTTCGCCACTTCGCAAAATCTGACTCGATCCAAATCCATGAATAGACTCAGGAAGAAAACATCTAGGCGTAGCTCAAGGTGAAGATTTTTATTCTCGCCAATGGCACTTCCTATGGTCATGAAATACAACGTGGACCCCAGAGCCACGAGGCGTCGCGCTCATGGCCTCTCCCATTGCACTCCCGCCGGAACTTGAATATGAGATATTCATGTTCGCACTTCGAAATGAAGTAACAAACCCAGGAAATCTTCTCCTTGTTGCAAAGCGTGTCCACTTGTGGTACGTACTCACAATAATTAGCCGCGTCAGGACCTATGCGCTTAGAAAATCGTCAGGTTAATCCCGCACATCTATCACACCGTCATCATCCATCCAGCTCGAATCTACCCACCTGACATATCCCTCGACGGTATCAGAAATCATGGGCACTATACTCGTCACCTCTTCATCCAATATGAAGCAGAAGATGAAGACCAAATCATCGAATTCTTGCCCTACTTCCCAAATGTCTCTAACCTTGCCCTCTGGCACGGGGAAATTGGCGAAGAACTCGAAACCATACTGAACTTGGGCAATGTGACCAGTCTATTCATCGATCTGGTCCAATTCAAGGAGGTAGATCTTGGGAAGGAGGATAGTGAGATCCTAGCGGAGAACCAGGATAATCCGGACCTACAGCAGCGACTGATTGACATCAAACGAAAGGGTTTGACTTTCTTCTCGAGGGTTACCCATTTGGTGATTTCAGGAGAGGTCGATTATGCCGAGGATATGGCCGCCCTCAAGTACTTCACCTCCCTCACTCATTTATGCATTCCCGTAGTGAACGAGGAAGCGCTAGTATATGTCAATCAGACGTGTCCACGGCTAGAGTTGGTTGTTTTTCTAGCTGCGCCAGACGAAGAAGTAAGCGATATGTGTTACTTCCACGAAGATGTGTTTGAGGTGGTGCATGATGTAGATGTGGAGTTGGAGGAGATTGAAGGGCGGATCGAGGATCTCAGGGAGAAGCTTGTTCCGGTGTTATACAGGCAGTATCTAGCGGGTTGGGAGAAAGGGGCGAGGGGAGGCGAGGATATGTGGGCGGTGGCTCAGAGGGGGATTCAAGAACGTCGACACGCGAATGTTTGAATATTTGACTGAGTACCCATGAATTTCATCCATTCGGGTTCTTTTTGCCATTTCGTCAATCCAGGTTTTTTTCCACAACACCAGGTAGGGTATTAAGGTCCCATATGACATTCTATATACCTTACTCTATCGATAAGCGGTTACCGGTTACCGGTTATGAGCTCAGTTGTACTCGTATTAAGGACTTATAAGAGGATAACGCGACGCATAACCTCCCTTCTCCAGGAACAAAAGTCGATAAGGATAAGGACGGCGACAGATCTAGACAAGGCAACAAGAATTAATGTACTTTCAAGTTCAAGGAACTAGGAACAAGACCCATGGTCAATAAGGTTGACGCCCTCGGAGGAAGGATTTGTAGTCTCTCAGTGTTGTAATGTAGACGGTATATATACTGTATCATGCATTCATGTGAATAAGCATTCCAATCATTTCGAGATCCACCACTCTCCCAGCTCTAGAATTCAAAACGGTCATCAGCCATTCCTCCAGGAAATACCGAGACGTCTTCGCTTCTGGATCCATTGAAATATATGGCTGCTTTATCCAACATCTCCTTCTCAGATACGAAGAACCCAAAGAAGTGGACAATGTTCTCCGCCACTGTCCCAACATCCATAGCCTCGCTCTATGGGGCGACGCCTGCAGCATGATCATCGAAACCTATGGGATGCTCGACTTGGGAAACGTAACACACCTTTCCATCAAGACCAACTCACAACCTTGAAAATTGGCAAGACCTTTAAAGAGTGGAATCCAGAGGGCGATGAAAAGTCGGGGGAAGCGGAACTTTTCTATTTGATGAACTCAAGATATCCCAGGTTCTTTTCCAAGATCACGCATCTCGAGCTTCTCGACAGACTCTGGGAAGGTGACGATGTGGAAATACTTCCGTATTTCACGTCTCTCACCCATCTATGTGTTTCGAAAGACTCCGCCCCCGAAGTGCTCAACCACATCGTCAGGATGTGTCCCGACCTGGAGGTCATAATCCTGTTGGATAGACACGAATTATACGAACCTTTAGAGTCGCCCAACGACGTGGATTTGATTACAGCGGTTGAAGATTCTCGGGAGATGAATAAGATACTTGACCAGATAAAGGTACATGAAATAGGGAGAGGGAAAATGGTGCTGTTATATTGCCGGGACGCTGTGGCGGCTTGGGAGAAGGGTGTGATGGGTGGAGAGGATATGTGGGCGATAGCCGACAGGATCGTTAATGAGCGTCTGCAGACGAGTTAAACCTATATCATGGATTCGATATGACAATTCCTAGCACATATACAACCTATCAATACGTTAATGACATATTATCAAAAGATCCTAACCCATCACCTACAATGAAGGACACAACGAGGAACCATTGGATGGCGTTCTCAACGCCGACTCGACGCTCTGACTCCAGGGTCACAACCGACTTGTAACATGAGACGCCCAGGTACTATCGTCCTGATCAGTCTATCGCATCTCTTGTCACCACTAAAACGGACGAACATCCTTCAATCACAGGGGTTCACGAGTGTAGTTGGACTTTGCCTGCGCTCGAAGGGTTGGGGATCTGATAAGCAGAATGCGTACGCAGGTTGTATTAGGAGATTGCTCGACAACCGAAGGTGCTGGAGGACCATTTGACTGAAAGACGTCCAAAATAAAGGTTGGAGAGGATGATGTTCAAGCACTGACACAATAACCCGTCCGCGTCAATGTTGGGAGAAGCAGAGGAGGGCCAGCATAGTGCGTGGGAATATAACTGAAGGCACACGATCAAGCACAGATGCGGAACTGGACATGGTCTTTTTGCATTTTGTAAGTCGTCCCTCCGTATGATGCAAACCATTTGACCCAAACATCAGGGAATAGCCCAGCTCAAAATCATTCTTCTGGTCATATTAGACCCCAGAACCACGAAGCGCCCGCGCTCATGACTTCCGCTATCACCCTTCCACTGGAACTCGAATACGAGATATTCATGTTCGCACTCCGAGATGAAGTAACAAACCCAGGAACCCTGCTCCTTGTTGCAAAGCGTGTCCAAAGTTGGTACGTGCGCTCAATAATCAGCCCCATCGGTATCTGTGTGCTTAGAAAATCGTCAGGTTAATACCACACGTCTATCTCACCGTCATCATCCATCCATCTCGGATCTACCCACCTGACATGTCCCTCGACGCAATCAAACACCATGGGCACCACACTCGTCACCTCTTCATCCAGTATGAACCGGAAGATGCGGACCAAATCATCGAACTCTTACCCCACTTCCCAAACGTCTCTAACCTTGCCCTCTGGCACGAGGAAATCGGTGAAGAAATCGAAAACATATTGAACTTGGCGAATGTGACCAGTCTCTCCATCGATTTGGTGCAATTCAAGGAGGTAGACCTTGAGAAGGATGATAGTGAGATCCTCGCGGAGTACGAGGATGATCCGGAGCTACAGCAGAGATTGGTTAACGTCAAACGAAAGGGTTTGACTTTCTTCTCGAGGGTTACACATCTAGTGATTTCGGGAGAGGTCGAGTATGCCGAGGATATGGCTGCGCTCAAATATTTCACATCTCTCACTCATCTAGGCATTCCCGTGGTGAACGCGGAAGCGCTGGCGGATGTCATTCAGACGTGTCCACGGCTGGAGTTGGTTGCTTTCCTAGGTGGACGAGAAGAAGAAGAAAAGGATATATGTTACTTCCACGAAGATGTGCTCGGGGTGGTGCATGATGTGGATATAGAGTTGGAGGAGATTGAAGCACAGGTCGAAGGGCTCACGGGGAAGCTCGTTCTGGTGTTAAGTCGGCAGTATCTAGCAGGTTGGGAGAAAGGGGCAAGGGGAGGCGAGGGCATATGGGCCGTGGCTGAGAGGGGAGTTCGAGAGAAGATACACGCAGAAAAATCGAAGAGGACACCATAAATTGTACGATCAAATTTGTGTTTATCGCCACATGAAGTTCATAAGTACTACGCACAGTACGCGGGGGCCTTGTTCTCGCTGTCCAGTCAGCTTGTTGCAGCCGCAAACATTTCTCATCCCATCCCATGACGTTGTTGCCAGCCACCAGGTCTTTGCATGGAATATCAAGGTATCAAGGCAACAATACGACCGAACAAAGCGTCCTTCTTGATAATCAAGTGTATCTTAGGACCACAAGACGCGAAAATCGGATGTGGTAAGCTGTTAAAATCAAGAAACAACGTTATTGCACGATAGACAAGAACTCAATGGATACAATTTCTTTGTAGTTCTGGCATTGTACTGCTGGCAAATATATAGAGAACTGAATATCATGGACGTCTACTACGCACCGACTCACAATGTCTTCCTTTCTCGCTCTCCCAGACGATCTCGAGCGTGAAATATTCGAGTTAGCACTTCACGACAAAGACACGAATCCAATCCACCTACTCCTTGTGGCACGGCGCGTTCATTGCTGGTATGTACATCCTTACGATACTTCGTCCCTCCTCGAAGGATCCAGACCGCATCAGCGCGTGAACGCTGAGGCCATGATTCAAACTGTCCTGTTACTAGGTTAAGGCCGTTCTTTGAAGACCGCAACATGATCATCGATACCCCGAACAAAAGATACCCACCCAACTCCTCCACCAACAGCATAGAAGCATATGGTCACCTCGCACGTCATCTCTTCGTCGAACATGATGGCAAAAATGACGTCCGTATAACTCATATTCTCAATTGCTGCCCCAACATCAGACGCCTCACTGTGTGCGGCTACCGCCCCTACCAGTCCATCCCTATCTTGTTCACTTTAAGGCACATAACCCACCTCTCTATCGATATGGGGAAGCTCAAATCCTTGAAGTTCCACGTCGACACCGATTTCAAACGTGTGAATTCAGGGGGTGTTAAATGCCCAGAAGACTTCAAATATGTAGAAGACATGAGAAGGGGTTCCACGTCCTTCTTTCCTAGAGTAACACATCTCGAGATTCTTGGAGATATCAACCTTCGAAGTGCGGGAGATCGGGCAGTACTCAGCAGGTTTACATCACTCACACATCTACGTGTGGAGAAGTCTGATCCCGATGTGGTCAGTTATGTTGTTGAAAAGTGCTTGAAGGTTCTCGTTGTGTCTACTTATGTGAAATTTTTTGGGCGAGACGGCAAAGTAATTGAAAGCCCTTCCAAGTCGCCGGTTACTGAGCTGATGCTCACGCCGGAATTGGCCAAGGTGTCAAGAGATAATATTGTATTTGTAATCTATTGGGACTTTCTAGCAGCTTGGGAGAAGGGCGCAACGGGTGGAGAGGATATGTGGATGATGGCTGATAGGATTGTGAAAGAGCGTCAGCAGAGGCGGTTGGCATAGGTCGCGGAAGTTTGTCCGCAAGATTCGAGATAATGTATATTTACTCAGCAGCACATACACAACCTCTGAACACTTATCTTAATGTCAAATAATTACTGGTACAAATGTGACATTACAGCAGCATCCTGGCCATTGTGAACGACCTGAGCTGAAGCAGGGAAGGGGGGATCAAACCTACAGTGACCTGCAAAATTGTCTATCAAATACCGTTCCTAATGTGCTGGAGTTTAGTATACTGCAGAGTGAGTGCGGTTAACCATTCGTTCTAACCTTAGTCGTCGGTGTCATGTCCTGCAAACGGCCAAAACACATGAAGCTTCCCTGTTAAGGTTTCCAATTCCGGTCTCAGGTCAAACTGCACTCGAAGCAAGTTGATCGCTAGGAACTTCAACTTGGCACCGCCGTCCCTAACGGCAGACGTCAAAGGTACCGGTAAGAGCGCGAACTCATAAAACCTCCAAATTCCGTGCTATGGTCCACCGAACATGCTAACGGGACCAGAAACCCCATTCTTACCCCCTCTTACCCGCTTCACCTCCCGCTCCGCTAATACCCACATATCCTCCTCGCCTCTTGCACCACTTTCCCAATCTTCACCATACCCATTACACTGTATCCCTACGAACACGATCTTCTCGATTTCGCCTCGACTCAACCCCTCAGATTCGC